>DWHP01002632.1:0-14233 GCA_018247895.1 Parnassius honrathi
GTGATTTAACTTATTTCACATCTGGGTAGATTAAAATATTATTATTAATTGATTATAATACATATATTATTAATGAAAAAGACATTATTTAAAATAAAATTATAAAAAGTTATACTAACTTCTAAAGTCTTAGCTTACAGTTTGACGTGTCTAGAGATGAACAATATTAAATTGGTTTAGCAAATGGCGATTAACGATTCACAAAGTAAAGCAATAATTGTCGATTATCTGTCTAGAAAAAAATTAAACGTATATTTATTTTTCATTTACATTGCATATAAAAATTAGTTAGTTTAATAAAAATTATGCCATTATAGTTATACACTATGTATTAATTTGGAAAGAAGAGTCAACTTCTTTTTACGTTAATGGCCATATTAACATTAACATTAAAACAAACAAAATCGCTGCCGGTACTGGTGACTTTCAGTAGAGCATTGATTGAACCTGCAGCTTTTCAGTACGTGTGCTAGCGCCATTCGCAATATATATGTATACTATAATTAGCCTAGCCCGTTGTATGAAGTACCTCAAAGTGTATATATAATCACTACTTTTAGAAAAACCTTTCGGTCATTTTATAATAGGCATGGGTAATACCAATATCAAATCGTATCAATCTATTGGGATATGAATGTCTGATATTAAATATGTATTATATTTGAATGTCTATGTATTGGTTGAAATCTACGTGATTCTGTAACTCTGTAAGGAAGTCAGTATTCAGTACTACAAGGTACGTAGTTTTTGATGGATTTATTTTGCTTAGATTTGAGGACGGAATTCAATAACTAAAATATAAATATCGAAATTAGAAGAGCCGTAGTAGGTATATCTGTTTACACAAAAATAGGTATATCCCATTCCTTCACACGCTCATGGCTCGTTCTATATTCAAATCAGTGCATCATTTCATAGATATTTTACGTTATTATTATTTCTTGTAATTTAATATTAGATGTTCTGTGAAGTGGCGTTGCACTGCAGCGGTATCTAATATATAGTTATTCTGTCGCCCGATGTAATACATATTGATATTGTACTGATATATACGATTTGTAACTGATTAGTAAGCTGAAGTGGCAATGGGCCGGCCATATAGCTCGAAGAACCGATAACCGATGGTGAAGAAAGGTTCTCAAGTGGCAGCCTCGTACCGGCAAGCGTAGTGTAGGGCGACCCCCCACTAGATGGAGAGCTGGTAAGACATGCAGGAAGTTGATGGATGCAGGTGGCTCAGGACCGTGCTTTGTGGCACTACTTGGGGGAGGCCTATGTTCAGCAGTGGACTTGTGAAGGGCTGTAATAATAAATAAAAAATAATAAAATATCTTTAAATTGCGGTGCTATTTACGAAAATTTATTCTTAAAAACTTAAAATAAAAACTTAACAATAAACAATAATTTTTAGTATCAGTTATAAATCAATACGCCCACACTGTCGCCTGTTACTGGCACAAAACAAAATATAATTGCAGGAATGCGTTGAAATTAAAATTAAAACTCGAAAGCGACGATCTCTAAATAGATTCATTCAGAACGCATTAAAGTTGTTTTATTATTTCATAACACATTTAAGAGTTTAAAAAATTTGTTTTGGCAGACATTTTGACTGTGATCTGTATTTTATCAAGGATGTAAGCATTATTAGTCCCTTTAATTACTGCTAATAAATTAAGGATTTCGTTTTATATTTTTTATTACAGTTTGATAAACAATATAAAACGAAATCCGAATCAATATAAGGAGTAATATAGTTCTAATTCTCACTGAGTAAGTAATTACTCACCCTTACTCACTTTTATGGCGCAGTGACCACAAAGTGGGTCTTAACCGTCAACTTGGGAAAGCACCACCTGTTCCGGTCCTGCGCTACCATTTGCCTGTTTTATTATCTTTGCTATCACACCGAGAAACGCGCGCAAGTGATACCTTCCAACTAGCTAAAGTTTACAGTGAAACAATGAATTTGCAGTCAAATTATAATATAACTGCAGAGTGATAGAGCCACTCCGCAGTTATATTATAGTACAGATGGGTCAACTTCGGCGTAGGATAACGCTCTCACAGAATATCAGCGAAAAATAGCAGCTTAGTGACGGAGTATTTCGTACGATGAGTGTAGAAAACCAGAGACTACTTTTACTGCAAACGAGGCATTTCATATTAGTCCCCATAGATGTCAGCGTATCTGCATTTTGATTCTTAATCGAGGATAAATCTAGATCTCTCGTCTGTGGTCGTTATTCTGTAAAAAAAAATTAAGGTAAATTATTAAATTTCACACACAGTATACACTTAAACGCTCACACACACGCACGTACAGATACACGCGTACTGATGCGCATAGATCTATAAATTTAGTGCGATACGTTCTTGTGTCCTAAAATACCTTAATAAAATTTGCGTAACCAAGTGCTGACCACCTTCAGTGATGTAGACTCAGATCAAAAGGCGCTGAAAGAATATAATGAGTGCGTAGTCACAAGTTGAACATACTATTAACATCATAAATTACGAATATAACGACACTGTTGATAATTAGTGAACCTAAAGGAGATACTACTACGCGTTCTCGACAAACGTTCTCGATAAGAAAGTAGAAGTGATTACAACGTGGGGGTTTTCAAGGTAAGAGTGAATAGGCCTTTGTAAAGATTAAGACTTTACCATCTAGGGCCACATCACAAATAACCATTAGGTATATATGTTTTAACAGTGTGGTGAAGTCGTAACAGTATCCACTAAGCCATATTAACCCTGGGGTATCGTAAGAAGCGAGAGGGAGAAAACTTGTTTTTTTTTTGTTTTTTTTTTTCTATAATACGTTACCTCCACAATAGGATTTTCTCACGTATAGTGGGAGCAGTATAACGTCCCAAACATCCCAGACGCGAAACAATTATTTGCAAGCCAAATAAATACTTGTTCCACGCGGGATTCGAACCCACGGCCCTTAGCGCTGCAACTCGTTGCTAATCCACTGCGCCACGGAGCCATCAAAAGTGAAAACAGCATCGTTTTCCTGACAGCTCAAAATAATAATACACTGTAGTTTCCAACCCGTCTGGCACGCGAGGCAACTATGACAAATATTTCGACTATGATACCATCTATGGTGAGGCCTATAAAGTAGACTTTATATAATCTGTAATCTGATTGAATGAAAGTACGAATATTTTACGTGACACTTCACTACATTTGTGTGGATGTAGCACTTATCGATTCGACCAACCAAAGATCGTGCTTTCACAAAGTACTAGCGTAAAGAGCTGCAAAATGTTTTGTTATTTTAAAAAAAAACGAAAATCTTTTTCTGGTAAGGACATATTCGATCCTTATCCGTAAAAGCATCACTGCATGTGCATATGATTCTTGATGAAGGTAGATGCGACTTTTTATGAACAAAAGCATCCACAATAAGGTGTGTGGTCGTTCACGACCATTACTAATATGTATATTTTTATAGGATAGAGCGACAAGCGAGCACACAGTCCACCTGATGGTAAGTCGTTGCTGTGGTCCATAGAACGAATCAAAATACAGATGCGTTGTCAATCGTGCGGACTAAGATGTAATAGCTCGTTTCCAGTGAAAAGGATTTCCGGTTCTCTACACTCACCATAAAAAATTCAGCAGCATTACGCTACTATTTTACTCTAGTATTCTGTGAGAGCGTGGTCCTGCCCCAGTCGAGCCGACCCATTCGTGCTGAAACTATACTTGTAATATAACTGCAGCGTGGTTCTACTACGTATAAATTATTCACGTTCGGTATTATAAACGTATTCATATAAAGCTATGATTTTAGTAAAACAATAATCTATAACCTTCTTATTATACATAAAAATCAGTTGTTAATCTTGTTAAAACTCAAAAACCTATAAAAGCAATAATTTCGTTGAAATCAGTCGAGCCGAAATTTTTAGTGCGTTTTAATGGGTCCGTAGATGATTTAGATTCACAATTGGACCAGGTAGGTGGCGCTGTTGTCGAGGTCAAGAAATCACCCGTGCGAAGCCGGCGCGGATCGCCACTTGTTAATAAATGTGAGTTCTATACTCATTTGTAAATTAACTGTTATTTTAATGAACATCCTTTATAAATTTTAATTGTGTTGTTTTTTGAGCTTCACCTGTAATTATGTACAGTATGTATTATTGTGTGTGTTGTTTATGTATATATCCTCTCTGTATATTTACGAAAATTTAATGTATGCTCATAAAAACAAAAGTAATTTTATTACAAGAAATGATACACTCTATAAACATCGGTAACAAGCATAAGTTAGTGATACCAGTTACTCGACTCCGCAGAGTCGGTAATTATAATCTTAATATATATAAATTACGTATCACGTTGTTTGTCCGCAATGGACTCCTAAACTACTTAACCGATTTTAATCAAATTTGCACACCGTGTGCAGTTTGGTCCAATTTGAGAGATAGGATAGTTATTTTGCACATGAATGACCCACAATGTTTTTTTTTTTGCGAATTAAAGGATTTTAATAGGACATGACAATTCTATTAAAATCCTTTAATTAAACAGTTCTAACTGTTTAATTTTCTCGCTGGTTCTTCCCAGCACAGAGGTACTTTCCGAACCAATTGTAAAATATTACAGTACACTATAGTACGAATATAATGAAATTTTATAATTTCAATCTAAGCCACTTCCATACAGCAATTTCATGACTAAGGCATAGTATTCCAGAAACATAACAACTCATGATAGTAAGTTTAAGTCTTTTTAGGCTCCAACATATAATATAAGGTATAATTATTTTTTAATATGTATTTTTATCTACCCCCCTAATATATACAAATATTTTATTATTGAAATCAATCCGTCTAAAACATTTCCATCGTAAGGGCTCTTGTTTTCGTAGGAATAAGGCACATTCTAATTATAAACATTTGTATGGACATTTAAGCGGTTAATTAAACGCCGGTTCTGTGGTAACAGCTATTATTTCACTTGAAATGGCCTGATGTCATAATTTGTTAAGTCAACGCTACTTTTTAGTAGTCTGTGAGGACGACGATGCTTAAGTCTATTCTAGGCACTATACATGTTTAGGTAGATTAGGAATGAAGGATCAATGACCTTTTAACTGGTTGGCGTTAAATATTATAAAAAAAACATACAATTAATCATAACCATTCATCGTCTCATAACGTGTGGTAGCGGTGTAAGAATATCGGTATATATCGGTTGTACCTCAGGGCTCAATTCTTGGCCCACTTCTATTTTAGTGTATATTAATGTCTTACCTTCCCTTGTAGGGGATAATCAAGATATAGTATTATCTTCTGATGATACTTTCTTTATTTTTAAACTTAAACGTAAATTATTTAACGTGACGAAGTGAATAATGCTATATCAAAATTAGTGCATTTGTTTAACGTTAATAATCTACGTTTAAACGGCAATAAAACTAAATGTATTAAATGTACAACAACGAATGTTAAAAATCTGAATACCGATGTATTTTTAAATGGGGAAGAAATGAGCCCTGTTGAATCCTCTCTTTTTCTTGGCATCACTCTCGACACTAAGCTTCAATGGGGGCCCCATATATCTAAACCAACAAGCAGAATATCCAATACCCCATGTCATCCTTTTTATATCGTAAGAGGCCACACATGTAAACTGAAACAGAAGGTGAGCAATAACGTCTTCCTGAAAACAAAAGTTGTAAGACTACGGCTGTCAATCCGATTGCGAAGCATTGCAACTATACCTAGTAAATCCCCCTTTGGGGAACTTTATGGGGTAGGCCTAAGCTCCACTGTCCACTGCTAAACAAAGTCCACCCCCCAAAACACAATCCTGAACCCTGCGTCAATGTCTTATCAGATCGTGACTCCTTCTATTGGAAGACATTCCTTTCCTCCACTTACTACTATAAAGCTGCCACACGTGAAACTTGTCTCTTTTTACCATTGATTGTCATTTCTTCGAGGTATATGGCTGCTTCAATTTGTTGAGTGTGATACTAAAATTATGATCTTAGATTTTACTCTATCACAGCAATATTATTTTTATCAAACTATGTTCATCTAAAATTCAAACAGATAACGACTCTTGAACTTCTTAGGGTCATTCTCCAAGTAAAAATTATAAATAGTAAAATCATTAAATTCTTATTGGCAGATATCCGTTTCCGTCTGGTTAAACTTTCTCCTCTTTATTTCTTTTCCACTAACCTTTTTCTGATTGTGCTTCTACTAATGACCGGAGACAGACACAGGAACAATAATAACGTGTTTTGTTGCGCGGTAGAGTCATGCTGCAGCTATATTATAGTTGTAGCACGAATGGGTCGGCTCGGCCGGGTCAGGGCCACGCTCTCACAGAAAACTAGCGTGAAATATCAGCGTAATGCTGCTGTGTTTCGTATGGTGAGTGCAGAGAACCAGAGACCCTTTTTACTGGAATCGAGTCATTCCATCTTAGACCTCAGGGGTGATAGCGCATCTGTATTTTGATTCATAATTGGGGATAAATGTGGATGTCCATGGAACATCCACTTACCATGAGGTGGACCGTGTGCTCGTTTGTCACCCAATTCTATATAAAAAAACGGCTTTGCGAGTTTTCCTAGGCACGGGAGAGTAACATCGCCAACTTCCTGACTCCGGGCAAATGAGAATTTCTTGACGAACCCTCTTTTCATGCCAACTTTGACGGCAAGTCTGCTTCTCTTCTGCGTATTTCTTATTTTTTGTAACCGTAAATTCGAATTCAGAACCACTTAACATATAAGTTTCTACTTTAGTATATAATCGTAAATATTTTTTTACTTAAAATAATTCTATGCTTAATAAGAACAGCGATTTTTGAATAATTACTGAAATAAATAACCTTGCTATGTTATGCCAAATAAACTAACGCCGAGGATCCTTAATTCACATAAACATAATTGTAATTTCAAGCACGATAAACATATATCGATATAACATAAATAACTGTTTGCGGCGCGGTGCGTTCCTATCTCATGTCTTAATTTGTACGGTGAACAACGAGACAGTATAAATAATCTAAAAACAATGAACGACGCGTCCAACACTACCACATTGTGCGAGCGTGTGCACGAGGCTTACAAATTTGTAGAACTACCAATATCATCCTATTCAGCATACATATTATACAAAAATACTAGTAACGATGCACTCACTTACTGACTGTTATCACTCACTGACTCATCAACGCCCAGCCCAAACCCTTGATCTTAGAATGCTAAAAATTTGCACGGATGCTGCCTTTATAAGGTAGACAAGGAATAATTATTTAAGGAAGTTTAAAGAAAGGATGTTAAGGAAGGAAATTCCCATGGGATCTAATATAAAGAGAATTTATCTTTTTGCTTTAAAGTTGTCATATTTCCGTAACAATGATTATAATTTTATATACAGGGTTATTTTTTAAAGAGTAGCCAAATTTTAAACTTATTTAGGTTTTTGAAAATACGAGTCAATAAGACTTCTACTTTTATTTGAAATTAACCAAAATCCTATTTATGAGCAACAATGTTTTTGCCTACCGATCTACTCTTACGAATATTTGCGTACGCAGTTAAATTAGCTAAAATAATGCATTACCACTCATTTTCAATTTAAAAGATAAAAAGTACAGAATGTTTGAGATTTTTTTAAGTTTACTTATTCTGAAACTTCTCTGCAAATTTGTCGGGTTATTACGAAATAACTCTGTATAGGCGCGGTAGTATAATAAGTTTTTGTGTACAAGGGTAAACTATACACGAATACGGACACTACACTATACACGGATATACAGGACATGGCAAACCTATCAAAAAATAAGTAGTTTCTTAGGGAGCAACTACAAGCAAAAAATGCTGTAAATTCCAATTCCACGCAACTGTCACCGCGGGCAGTCGCTAGCTTTTTATAAATTTAAAGTGACATAGGGACATGGGCTCTGGGTAAGAGTATGGTAATTGGATATTGCAGCTTATGGACGTCTACGACCACTCTCGAACAAAGGAAGCTATCAGATGCGTCATCACCTCTAGGGTACAAGATTGCATGCCTTACACCTGTAATTGTACTGCTTATCTATAAGCTTCAAATCGGAACACAGCAGTACTCACCCTATCATTCACCCATCATCCAGATGCATTCCTTGGTAGTGCCAAAGTCTTAGCATCTAGTGATAGTGGAAGAAAAAAATTTCTTATTGCGTATATCATTTTGTACGAAGGTTTTTAATGCCATAATGGCTTTTTCTACCAGTTAATCTTTGGTAACGTCAATAATTGACTTAAAAAATACTGAAAATGTGTGAAACACCCTAGGTCCTACAAATGTTTGTCATATGCGAGGTACACGATGACACTAGGACAATGTCACGCGATACATACTGGTGCCGATTATCGGTCTTGATATATTTGTGGTTTTTATTTGTTATAGAATAAGGTGACAAACGAGCACATACTTCAATTTAGAATCAAAATGCAGATACTTTGTCACCCCTGAGGACTAATATGGAACGCCTTGTTTCCAATAAAACGGGTCTCCGGTTCTCTACACTCACTATACGAAACACATCAGCATTAAGCTGCTGTTTGACGTTGGTTTTCCGTGAGAACGTGGTTTTTTCCGGGTCTTGTCGACCCATTCGTACTACAACCATAATATAGCTGCAGCGTGACTGTACCACGACAAAATGTCCTATGCGGGCTTCAAACAAAATTGTCGATCCTTGGGTACTTCACATGGTTTCATTGTAAGATTACATCCGTGGTGTAAATTGATTTGGTTATTTGATAGACATTCATACAAAATTGAGACTAGTTGTTATATAAATAAACATGATATTTATAATGTTCTACTGGGCATAGACCTCTTTTGCACTCCACTCTTTCCTGTTCTGGGTTAGGAAATAAAAAAATATTAAAAAGAGAACTTTTATTATCTCTGTATAGAAAAATCGATTGCTGTCCGTTGGATGGTTTAGATTTACAATTGGATCCGGTAGGCGCGAGATCCAGAAATCACTCGTGTGAAGTCAGAGTGGATAGCTTATTAAATAACAAAACGGATCTCTTACTACTACTTTCACTCAGTTACAGCCTGCGTTTGGCGGATTTGTGACCGCAAACTTGTATTTTCCGTTGTTATCAGGTAGATGCCTAGCCTGTCTCCTGTTTCATTTCGTTTGCCACCTTTTAGGACATCTACGGAATGACATTTGGTAGTGAATTCTCTTACTCCGCCATATCCATTCTACAAATATTTTTAGCGCCTGTTAGTTTTATAGACTTAATTAGCTATGTCTTGGCATAATCCATCACCACGTTCCATCCATTGATTGTTGCGGTGTGTCTTTGAAAAATACGAAATAATGACGGCTAATAAATTACCACTAACCGGATTTTATTAACTAGTTTTTTTTTGTTGGGACTGGAGTTGAGATAATTATAAAGTATCATCACACGTGAAAAGTTGCATATCCGTTGAGTTTCAGTATATAGTGTATATACCTACATGCAAAACAATTCCCCAGTGGTTTCTCTTTAAATTTTTCCACGTTTTTAACTCTCTTTTCAATTATTTAATTTTAAATAATATGCGCAGTTAGGTTTATCGATTTTTATCTAATTAATATAAAATATAACTAATGTTTTAGAAGAAATCATTAAACTTGATACTTTCTTAACTATTCAAAAAATGTGAAATTTCAACCACACACACGAACACACGTAAACGCACGCACACTCACGCGCACTCCAACACATATGCCCATACGTGCACCCAGCCGCAAGCAAGCACACGCTCACACGCACATGCACACACACACACACACACACACACACACACACACGCACGCACGGTTCATAAAATAAGTAGCTGTCATTATATTAGGGAGATCACTGACTCTCGTAACACAGATTTTCTAACCTAGCTCGGGAGTCAGACGCTTAAATAAGATTGTAACAAATCCTAACAATTTAACTTTCCCTCCATAAAATCTGTCAAATATCATTCACAAGTGGTGCGGCTCTGCTAGTAGAAATAGTTGTGGATGTCATCATTCTATGGATTTAGATGATGATGGAGGTTTAAATCACCCTTTCTGGTGACAGGAAGAAGCACTACATGTGTAAGACTTTTTAAGATTGCGTTTTCCGAAAATGTTATGTGCATTAAAGAATTTTCTATCCTAATTCGTTTAAAAATGGTTCCAAGAGTACTGTAAAAAAAAACCAGGCAGACTATAAATTCATTTTTCAATTCAATTTTATAAAAAAATCTGTTATAAGCTAATAGAGATGATGTTGGTAGCTCTGGAAATTTTTAAGCCTCGTGCACATGATCGTGCATTGTGGTAGTGTTGGACGCGTCATTCATTGCTTTCACGTTCTTTATACTGTCTCGTTTTTCGCCGTACGAATAAAGACATTTGGTGGAATGCGTCGCGATGCAAACAGTTCTTTGTGTTTTATTTTTATAGAATTAATGTAACAAACGAGCACACAGTCCACCTGACGGTAAGTGGATCACGTGGCCCATATACTACTACATTTATATCTGATTAGGAATCAAAAAGCAGATGCGTTGTCACTCCGAAGGCTATTGTTATTAGATGCAATCACTCGTTTCCATTAAAGAGGGTCTGTGATTTTCTCCACTCATCATACGAAACGCTGTTACGTTGGAACGTGGTCCTACCATGGTCGAGCCGACCCAGTTATGCTACAACCATAATATGGCTGCAGTATGGCCCACCTACTTGAAAATTACTTTATATCTATGTATGTTTGTCGTGTTTGAATTTGGAATTTAAATCCTAATGAAAACACGAAAATAGTTTTAACAATAGCTTTTTTCACACAAAGTCCATTCTATACATTCAAAGGCTACGACAACGTATGCTGCGGCGACTTTGACATATATACAGAAAAATCTAAAATCATAAAGCACAAACTCGGGGCCGCATCGTATCGGGTTGCGATTGCTCCTTGAATGCTAATCATCTACTCTCTCTTTCACCCTCACCTTTATGCTGTAATAAACGGAAATATACCAAAATCTCATATAATAAAGTTCAAAATAGATTGCTATGCTATTATCTAGTGCCTCGCTCTTCAAAGATATCTGCGTTCATCGGCAGTCTAGATGACTTTTCTATTAAGGGAACTTTATATTGTATGTTTCATATAATAATTTCTTAGAATAGCACTATCCATTCTTTAACCTCAATTACCATGAAGAAAATGTAAAGTTAGTATACGATCCTCACCCAGTGACTGTGGAGAGGTATAAATTTAGTTTGATCTTAACAACTTGAAGTTTTTATTTATACTTAGTTTCAAATTAAATATAAGCGGTTGATGATTTATATTAAAAGGCCACTAAGGCTAGCCTAACATGGAATTATACATCTCTGCTGTGTTATTGTGAAACTTTGTTATTGGCTAAGTGTGCCAATATTTATATTTTATTAAGTATTATTTTATTAAATATGTTTGTCAAAATACTGTTGAATTACCTAACAAAATAAAATAAAACCGGAGAAACGAAGAAGAAAATGGACTATTAAGTAATGATTACCCACGTATAATAAATTTAAACTTGTAACGGTGTAAGCATATTCACTACCCATATCGTCCCTAGCGTGTGGTAGAGGCGACAGAGGTAAATTGTAACAGGCGATGCGCAGCAGCATCTGCGCCTGCCAACCCGCCTGCCAAGCGTGGCAACTGTGGCAAAATCATTCCTAAGAGGCAATCATTGGGAGAGGCCTATAGCAGCGGACTTCTATAGGCTGTAATAGATGGATGGCATATTAAGCTAAAACACAGAAATTTAAACTTGTTCTAATAACACACAAATCGCGATCGGTTTTCAAATATCGAATTTGCTCACTAATTTTGTCGTCACTCAACTTCTACCGCCCTAGACAAAAGTCTCTTGGACCTGAGCGTATGTTGACTGAATCAATCAGATAGCTATATATGATCATTGATCGAGTCCTATAATGGAGTGGTGTTCACGTCAGGGCCACTTAAGGAACTGTCTTCAGAGACTGAATGATAAAAAAACAACGAGTTTCTGTAAACTGTTTGTTTTGTCGCTATAAACACTGATGATATTTATTTTAAAGTATAAGCTATTTTACGCGGGTATTCTGGGTGAGCGTGGTCCTTACCCGGTTGATCTTACCCATTCGTGCTACAATTATAAAACTAAAATAACTGTAGCATGGTTCTTCCATCTAATAAAACTTATGCAATGTTAATTAATAATTAATAAGTGCAGGGCACAACAGAAAATAAAAAACAATTTAAATAAAAATAAAATTACGTGGTAGCAAGTAAACTTCACAGTACACGTGCAATTCGGGGTGCTACAACAAGCATGACTTTGTCACGTTAAAAAAAATGTTACTTTTAAAATTATATCACTTGGTTACTGAATTGAATAATGCCGTAATAAAAGTTATTTTATTATAGTCTCTGAAACGCATTTACAAGTTCATCGACCGTTTTATTTCTAAATGTGTAAAGTCATTACGAGGAGACATTTTTATAATTACTTACCTTTAATTCACAACATATCTTTACGTAAGTACACACTTAAGATTCGCGGACGGATTTGGTAATTTTTTAATTATTTTTTTAGTTCGCTCACTACTTGAAAAACAAAGATCAACAACTTTCCAAATCGCAGTAGAAGAATCAGGCATTTAATTCGAATAAAATTTTAACGCGCTAGCTATCGACTGTGTAATGGCGATGTAACATCATCCACTACCCAGTATCATCCTGTGAGTGCCATAAAGGGCAACAGAGGGACTCAAATCAGTAGATATCCAGCAAAATCTTCCTAATAACGACTCAAAATAAAAAAACGGCGGTTGCCAACCCGCTTGCCAAGCGTGGAAACGATATCCCACTATGACACAATCTATAGTGGAGGCTTATGGGACTCTAACTAATAGGCTGTAACAGTAACATATCGGTAAGCTGGGCGGTAAAGGGAAGCTTACACTCAGAGGAATAAAAATATATCATAAACAAGTAAAAGTTTCGAGTAAAGTCCGCCGACACGCAGCACAGTCTTTGCAGTTAGCATGGAATGGAATATCTTTTATTTTTACTACTTTATACCTACTGTAGGTCATTTCTTTTGTTTACCACTGGTTCGGGAAATATCTATTTCCTAGGAGGAACCAGGTAGAAACTCAGCGGGATTCAGAATCAGGATATCAGGAATCGGAGATCAGGGAGCACGAAAACTTTTAAACTTGTTTATTGATAAACTTTGATCATTTTGATAGGAGCTCTGTGTACACAGCACTAGGATGTAAATAGACTGAAAAGGTAAATGTTAGAACGTTAGCTCATGGTCACTTAGTATTCTGATTATATTATCTAATCTAGACTGGATAGGACTATCAGGTTATGAAATCTAAATAACATCATTGGCCACTGTGTGATAGGGCTCTCAATCGTGGTTGAGTACACTCTTTGTTTCCGGTCTCAAGTGTACTATGTCTAGGGTGACAACGCATCTACCTCCGGATCCTATTCTATGTATCCACGGACTACAGTAGCCGCTTACCATCGGGTGCACTGTTTGTCACCCTGAGTACTATAAAAAATTAAACGTGGAGATAAGAGGGTGCTTCAGCTGCAAATAATCGAATGCAGATGCTCTGTTGCACCAGAGGCCCAGTAAAAAGGTTTCCCGTCACCATCTTCGTCACTTACTATGCTTCGTTCATAAACCAATTAACTAAGTTAGTTTTATTCAATGATTAATTTAAATATTTTATTCATTCAATATATTGCTTGCAAAATCACCCATCCACCCCTTACTAAAGGCAAGTTCGCCCCTTATGGTGACGAGATGCAAACAATGTGCAAACGTCGGCTTAAAACAGTGTCATAGACACAACGGACAATCATACAACATCCGATCGTATATAAAATTAATATCTATGTTGATAATGACTCAGCAGTCATTTTGACTAAAGCAAGTGAAAAGTTACTAGTTGTCTTTTTTTATAGGATAGGGTGACAAACGAGCACTCAGTCCACCTGATGGTAAGTGGTTTCATAGGCCCATAGTCATCTACATCAATCCTCCAATCCTCAATTACGAATTAAAATGCAGATGCGCTGTCACCCGTAAGGACTAAGATGGAATGCCTCGTTTCCAGTAAAATGGGTCTCCGGTTCTCTACACTCACCATACGA
>DWHP01002633.1:0-14233 GCA_018247895.1 Parnassius honrathi
CTTAGTCCTCAAGGCTGACAACGCATCTGCATTTTGATTCGCAAACGAGGATAGATGTAGATGTCTATGAGCCGCAGTAACCACTTACCATCAGGTGGACTGTGTGCTTGTTTGTCACCCTTTTCCTATAAAAAAATCTTGTATTCATTATAATGAAGTAAGTAGTTATTCGATAGTTTATGTACCAGTAGCACTACTTACGTGTGTTGCATCAAATCATTTCTTTAGTGTATTTTTCATTTAGTTTTTAAACCTGTAAACAAATTAACTCAATAGTGATGGGACACTACAGACACGAAATAAAATAGAAAAAAATAAACATTAACTGATTCGTTCTTTTTTTAGTTAATTACAAGATGGCGCCTCCAAAGAAAAGTCATGTACGGAAGTATTTTACGAAAATTGAGGGAAATGAAAACTTTGTTAAATGAAAAATTTGCCAAAAAACTATTAAATCTTGCAATACATCAAACCTGCTTAGTCACGTTAAAAATATCCATAAGGCTACCTTTTTGGATATCAATAAACGAAATATACTGCTATGTTTTTCTGGTCTCTGATTCACACATACAAAATCAAGGACCACAAACTTTGCGCGCTTCACTGGAAAAAAGTTATATTAAACTATTGTGGAAAATATTCGATAGTGAAAATCTATCGATGTTTTCTAGCGATATATCGATAAACATCGATGATGGGATCCGATGTTTTACATCGAATATAAAGATCGATATATTTTTATATGGACACCCCTAGTTTGTATAATGTATAATATAAGGTGGTTATATAGAAAAAAATACATACATACTCTCGAAAAACATGACTCCTTCTGAGACAGTTAGGTAAAAACAGAATTTTTGAATTTGGTTCAATCATTTCCGAGGAATCGGTGGACATATAACTCCTAGTTATACGAACATGGTGTTCAAAATTAAAAAAATATAATAATTTGCATTCTATTATAAAACTCCTTTTTTGTTGTTTTAAGTGCTGATTGCCAATTCACTCGGGGAAGGAAAACATCAACAAGGAAACCCGCATGTCAAAGAAATAAAATATTACGAGGACATGTGAAGTCATTAAACACGCAATGTGCTGAAACACGTGTTTACGCGGTAAACTAATTGTTTTATAACCCAGTTGTGCGAATTATAAAAGCTCTAACATTACTTTAACATATTTGGTATATTTTTATAGAAAATGGGTGACAAACGAGCACACAGTCCACCTGATGGTAAGTGGATGCTGTGGCCCATAGACGTCTACATCTATCTTCGATTAAGAATCAAGATGCAGATGCGTTGTCATCCCTGAGGAATAAGATGGAATGCCTCCTATCCAGTAAAAAGGGGCTCCGGTTCACTACAGTCAACATACGAAACACAGCTGCATTGAGCTTGCTATTTTACGCTATTCCGTGCGGGCGTGGTCTTACCCCGGTCGAGCCGACGTAATCACGTTTCAACAACCATAATATAGAAGCAGCGCGGCTCTACTACCTAAAATAAGAGAGTAATTACGAGTACTATGTAAAAGTTACAAATGTTTATTAAAGTCCGAATAATAATTAGAATAACTGTAGCTTATGTAGCTTTGTCAAAAATACGAAAGCAATATCCAGATTTATTTCTTCTGGTTTATCTATTCGATAAAATAAATAATAAATCGATTATACCTAATTCTAAAACCGGCTAAATATAGTTTGTATCATTATTTGAAAAAAGAGAAACAATTTATTTTCTGTACCGTACGGTAAATCTTTCCCGCAAATCCCGGAAAAGATTTACTCATTTTCGACAACTCATTTTCGACCTTCAAATCCGTCTTTGATAAATTGCATTTTATAACCATGTCAAATTTCTATCCTCTACTACTCTATTATATATATTATACAGTTTTATTATATACATTATTTATTATAGTATTTTTTGTATACAGTTTTATTAAAACCAATATTTAGATAATAACGACTACTAAATTTTATAAATTAAGTATATCTGTATCCAATTTCTCTAAAGTTGTGAACTCTTTTCGAATATACTGATTACTCATAAACAAGGGGTAACTCGAAATTCCAATATTGCTATGGCTTCATGTATTGTTTAATATATTTGTATAGGCTTGAAGGGTTTGCTTTATCGAAAGAGGTTTAATTGGAAAATGTATCAGTGACTTTCTGTGGCTGTCGCGAAACGTGACAAATGGAAGTAAAATCTGAGTATCAAGCTAAGAGATGAAATATGTTGATATCTTAAAAAAATAATTACTGGCCAAGTGTATGTCGAGCCACGCACAATGTAAAAGTAGGGTTCCGTAGTTACCCGTCGCAATACGTGAACTTAGAAGGGGCTTTCTTGATATACGTGGTAGAGCCATGCTGCAGTTATATTAGTAGTATAATTGTAGCACGAATAGGTCGGCTCGACCGTGGAAGGACCACGCTCTCACAGAATACCTGCGTGAAATAGCGGCTCTATGCTGCTGTATTTCGTATGGTGACTGTAGAGAACCGGAGACCCTTCTTACTGGAAACGAGGTATTACATCTTAGTCCTCACGGGTGACGCGCATCTGCATTTTAATTTTTCGATTTGTAATCGAAGATAGATGTAGATGTCTATGGTCCGCAGCAAACACTTACAATCTGGTGGACTGTGTGCTCGTTTGTCACCCTATCCCATAAAAAAAAGAGTTCGTGGTTTGACCACCATAACGACTAAAATGGGTTCTGACAGGACAATGTTAACTGAAATACTTATTTTCCAAGCAGACTTATAAAGAAAGGTATTCTAAATAGATTTAAAAAAAACTTTTCGATTGTCGAAAATAATACACTCAACATCAAATCATTCACACAAATTTCGTACAAAGATGATCACAATTGACTATCCCCGTTACATACCTTCCGGTAACGGTAGTTTACACCGTTGCCCTAAACTATCCTGAAGGTCAACCGCGTAAACCAAGAGTACCACGAATGGAACTGTATGATGCCGTGAACTCTACAATAACTACCAACTAAAAATAAGCGAAAGTGGTATGTAAGTATCTGTTTCTTCACGAATGATGCTCTCTGCCTAACCCGCAAAGAAAAAAGTAAAGCTATTGTTGCGCGCCACAATTAAGCCCGGTATATGGCGGGTGATTATTAACGCCATCTGGTATCAAACAGCAGAAATAGGAGCGTCAAGATCTTTCTAGAACTCTCCCACTAGCGCCATCTAGCATCCAATAAAAGAACTAAGCTTTCTAGAAAACACCACACTCGAATTTTCTATGTATAGTCGATCGAGACCGATGTTTGCTGGAATATTCTAGGTGGTTCGGTGGAAAGGGTCTATATAAAGCCGTTTGGGGCCGCAACCGGGGCAGTATTGAATTGGGGATTCAAGCGAAGCTTCGGAGCGAAATATAGTGAACTGGAGTGATCAGCGTGATTAATTATTAGTGTGTGTTTAAGTTTTAATTAGTGTGCGGTAATTAAAGTGTCAATTTTAGTAATTCAATCGGCAGTTTTTATTGTCTCGAATTCTAAGCTCGTAACACTATTATAGTAGCGATGCATAAGCCGTTTTCTTCATAATTTTTTTATTTTTTACAGTTTACTATAACATAACAAAGTTATAATGCATGTAGTTTTAGGTAATTTTCTATGGAATTGTGACGAAATTTTTACTAAACTGTGGATTTTATAAGTTGGT
The DNA here is from genome assembly GCA_018247895.1 of Parnassius honrathi. Lineage (NCBI taxonomy): Eukaryota > Metazoa > Arthropoda > Insecta > Lepidoptera > Papilionidae > Parnassius > Parnassius honrathi. The sequence goes on from DWHP01002633.1 coordinate 3,701, forward strand.
GGACTATTACTCTTTAACTTTATCTGAACGCACGTGACTAATGAGAACTACCACTTTAAAGCTAAATACTTCGCAGACGGACCCCTGAATCGAGAAAATGTTGTTCCATACCCGCAATATTTTTAAAATACTTATCCGACGACATCACACACGATAGAATAGACGGGTAAAAAAATCATCTTCTACGTGGTAGAGGCATGCTGCAGCTGTATTATGGTTACAGCATGAATGGGTCGGCTCGACCGTGGAAGGACCACGCTCTAACAGAATACCAGCGTCAAATTGCAGCTCAAAGCTGTGTTTCGTATGATGAATGTAGGGAACCGGAGACCTTTTTTACCGGAAACGTGGTATTTCATCTTAGTACTCAGAGCTGGTAATGCATCTGCAGTTTGATTCTTAATTGAGGATATATGTAGATGTCTATAGGCAACAGCATCCACTTATCATCAGGTAGACTGTGTTCACGTTTGCCACACCTATTGTATAAAAAAAATCCTCTTTACCTGTATGGGAGGTACCTAAAATAAAAAGGTTTTTCTAGATATTATTTCAAAGTTTTGTAGGCGTGATTAATATCTATACTGCCAAATACAGATTTGTAGCACATAGGGTCTCTGAGTGAAACTGCGGACGGATGGACGGACATGGCGAAACATAAGGGTTCCTTGTTGTTTAACTACGGAACCTTAAAAACGTAAACTAACAGGCTACAGCCGTGTAGTGGCCGCATAAGAGAATTCACTACCCCATTGCATCCCATAGGTGTCACTTGCGGCGGCAAAGGGAAAGGAAATAGAAGATGGACAACATCTTCCTTATAACAAGTCAATCATAACAAAAAAATGCGGTAGCCGGTGCCAGCCCACCTGCGTGCGTCTGAACTACGTAAACCATGCCCTCTAAAAGGTAATCTATGGGAAAGGTCGCGGTAGAGTCGTAATGTAGCTATATCAATATCATAGTTGTATCACGAATGGGTCGGCTCGACCGGAGTAGGACCACGCTCTCACAGAATACCAGCGTCAAATAGTAGCTTAATGATGCCGTGGAGCGCTTGAACAGGATGTGAGCAGCCGTTTCCTTGCACACCATGCAAACTCTGCATCGTATACTGCCCAGGGCACCCACTATGGCAAATAGATATTTATCAAAGGAACTATATCTAAGTAGAGCGCTTTGAACAGTTCGAATTCAGATCTTATACAAGGTTAAGGACTATTTTGACTTAGTCGTCATTTTATCGTATGCTGAGTGTAGAGAACCGGAGACCCATTTTATTAGTAAAGAGGCTTTAAAACAAAAAAGGCTGTAATTAATGAATGACAAAAAATAGGTTACAAAAATGTAGTGATTATATACTCTTTGCAGGCTACATCCGTCCCAGTTTAGTGCAGGATTTTCCCCGTAAAAATGTAGAGTTTCAGAGCCGGAAAGAGATCGCCGCGCTGTCCCAATGCATGTTAACAGTCATTTTTTAAACAGACTAATTTAAGTCTAAGAATAATCTAACCAATCTAACACGAATTTGACAGCAATATCAAATTTTGTGAAGACTGGTGCAGGCGCTTTATTGATTAAAAAAATCTTTTTTTTCTCCTTCCCTCTTTTAACTTCACCTTAAAAGATTGTAATCTATACTTTTTAAACAATGGTTTAAGTCCGAGTCTAGAGAGAATAAACTATGTTTTGTAATAATACGAATTACGTTTAATAACTTTTTTTTGTAGTTTTAATATTAAAAGTTTAGTATTAATTTTTGTGTAATACTAACTTATAGGTCAGCTCTTACCAAAAACCAGCGTAAAATAGTAGCTTATGCTGTGTTTCGTATGGTGAGTGTAAAGAACCGGAGACCCCTTTTACAGAAAAAGAGGCATTACATCTTAGTCCTCCGGCGTGAGAACGCATCTGCATTTTGATTCTTTATCTTGGATAGATGTCTACGGGCCACAGCATCCACTTACCATCAGATAGAATGTGTGCTCGTTTGTCACCTTCATTAAAAAAAAGTCAATATCAGACAAGCAGGCATATCGTTAAGCGAATATCTACCAGCTCGGCAAATAACCGGTGTCGATTAGCATCAGACGCTCTCACCCTCGATAGGTTCGATTCCTTAATAACAAATCTGTGGTACACACAACTTAAAATTTTTCTAAAAGATAAGCGCAGGAAGCATCAGCGCAGCTAATTTTTCTTTTCATTCTAGAGTAAGAATTTGTTCTCATTATGCAACAAAGTGGTGCTATATGGAAATTGATTAAATAATTAACTAATTTTCTTTCTTTTATTTTTAGATTGGGCGTAAAATTATATGATAAAATATGTTCCGTTAATAAAGAAATTCGTCATGCCACTCATAGAATGCTAGATGAATTTTTTTTTATACTTACTATTGGTATTGGTAGGTAATGTTACATAGTACTCGTAGGCAGCGATCCATGCCATTATTAAAAAAAGAAAATTACAAATCGTCGTAGTTATTTCAAACAATGACTTCTTCACGTCTCACTTTACGAATCCAAGGATGGATTTAGTATACTAAGTTTACGACTAAAAGTTGAAGACTGGATGAAATACACCTAGGTGCAGCTAAGTGCGATCGGCTAAACTTATTTGTACTTATATGTACTTAATTATTTAGATATTGCCATTACCGTTAAAGTTACAGCCTATTAAAGAAATTTGCCATAGTTGCCACGTTGGGCAAGCGAGTTGGCAACGTCGTTATTAGGAATACGCTGCTGCCTATCTCTGTCACCTGGGTTTAGTGGGCGGGCGTTGCGACGACGAACCATTTACAAAGACCGTTTTGTGTTCTGCGACGATGAAACCGTTTTAAGTCCCGGCTGCAAACAGTTTTCATTGCACAAACCAGTCTTCGAATCACTTGGTGCGATATTTTATTTTACGCCTATGGAAATACAGTTGAGAACGCAATGATTCAACTATCTATCACATTCGTCGCGTCGTCCTTCTTAACGATCCACGTCATATTGTAGTCCTTTGGTTCCGCGTTCGTTTACAAACATAGACCGGGACTAAACAGTCCCTATAATAAAAAGTGAACTTTTTGTCAATGAAATACAGTCGCTAATGTTAATGGTAATGTTAAGTCTGTCCCAGCCAGTCCAAAGCCTGGAAAAGTATGAAGGAAAGTTCATTTCGTAAAGTCATAATTCGTAATGTAACGTTATGTTATGTTAATGTATAAGTTCATAAAGTTGATCTATAAAACGGAATATTTAGTAAACCACAAATCGTCGACAGTAGTAAGAAACTGCAACATTTCACTCGACGGAAACGCAATTCTGTACCATGTTGGATATGTTTCGTTCTTTAAGTCATCTTCAAACCAATTGCAACGACGACCGTTTTCTGCAACCATTGTCGTCATCGGGAAAACTGTTGCGTTTCGTCCGTCAAAAATTCGACAACGACCCACCTCTATCCAGTTTGTTTACCTATGTTACCTCTTATAACACCCAACGATGGACAAGGGATTGTTCTTATACCACCACTACCCTTTAACTGTAACATAATAATATTATGTATTAACCGGAACTACAATAATTACTTTTAAATGATTATGACCAAGCACGGATACAAAATGCGGACATAATATTTTTGGTTTTTATATATTTTGATGAAATACAAAATTGCTGATTCTCTAAATTCAATATCAGACAAGAAAAAAAAAGTTTGTATACGTACAGATTAGATTTTACCTATATGCTACCTACGTGAATGTAATAAAGACTACGTGATTTAGTTTATGGCTGACTACGGAGTCCTTCAATTCTGTCGCATCAGCGAATCACCTGTACGCGACGTCAATAAAATAAAGGAATAATGACGTAAGTGCGGTTTCACTTTTAGGTATACTGAGTTACCGGCTCAGCTTACATTACACCTACTGACGATAATTTAATAGTAGACGCCAAAATACAAATTTTAAAATGTTGCTATTAATGTTAAATGGGTGTTGCCATAAACATACAATAACAGATTATTATCTTACGTAGATCTTAACATTAATTTTATCATCATCAGCCAGACAAAATGTGTTTACTAAAGGCGTTTTTTGATACGATAAGGATGACAAACGCAATGGCAAGCGAATACTGTTTCCCATAGACAGCAGCCATTTATTTTCGGTTAAGAATCAAAATATGATGTATTAACCCTGAGGATTAAGAGGCCTCGTTACCAGTAAAATGGGTCGCCGGTTCTCTACACTCACTACACGAAACAGCAATATTACATTGTTATTTAACGTTGGTATTTTGTGCGAGCGTAATCATTCCCCGATCGTGCTCACCCACCCATTCGTGCTCCAGCCACCAGTCATAATAACTACGCTTGACTCTACCATGTAACCACTTTGTGATTTGACTATAATAAAGATTTCACATAAATATAAATCGACGAAAACCCCAATTTAGCTTTAATAGACAAAACTTCATCCTACAATACCACAGTTTCATTTCAAATGAATATTTTTAATTTCAAACGAATATTTTAAAAAATAACTCGTAGTTGCTATTGTAGCGAACTTTATTAACGACATATTTAATCAATTGTTGAAATAAAATAGGTTTAAATAAGAATTCTTGGAAATTATTAATTTAAAATTTAAATAATATTTTTAGTTACATATAGTCCTTACTACTTGATACAATTATAGGTCTCCTCTCATTTTTAGTAGATCCGGAGACCCTTTTTTACTGGAAACGAGGCATTCTATCTTAGTTCTCAGGAGTGACAACGCATCTGCGTTTTGATTCTTAATAGAGGATAAATGTAGATGTCTATGGACCAAAACATCCACTGACTATCAGGTGGACCGTGTGCTCACTTGTCACCTTTACTCTATATAAAAAAACATTATCACCACGAGTGAATTACTAACTCTGCTGCGTTGAATAAATGAAATGTTTATTTATTTCTATATTGCTTTTTTTACTATTTGCGGTAAATTAATAGAACACTATGAAATTTAACATTACTTGGTCAAAACTAAATTAACTTTACTTATGAATTAATGTAAAGATGAATAAATATAACACGTTTGTAATTCCAAGACGATCTATCCTACTTATGGATACATCGGATGTCGAGTACGAGTTCCTGTAGCATATTATTGTATGTCAAATTTGAACATTCTACGTTCAATAGCCTTTGAGAATTAAAAAAAAATCCTAAAAGGCATAGAGGCAGGACTCTAAAAGTGATCCATGTTTAATATTTTCGCAACGGAATATTGTTGAATATTATATTGACAATGTTCCTAAATTAAAGCCCACGCAAGCGAAGTCGTTTGTAAAAAGTATTATAATAAATTATTATATTTTACAACGCACCGATCTTCATAGAAATAACTACACATTTTTTCTAGTTAAAGGATATCAATTTATAAACACAGACAAAACTAGTCTATGACTTTCAAGATTACAGCCCGTATTTACGCAATTATTGTTCGCACGGCCTTGTTTCTGACTTTCAAACGATTTTCTTTACATTCAATCCTCGTCGTGAGGTCTCGAACGAACCTACAATAACACGTTACACAATAACGGTGGGAGCCCAGTGTTCTGGGCTGTTAATTTATTGCGCGTATATGTGTTAAATAAATATGTATGAACATTCACAGTACTTGCACTAGATGTTTGCTCAAACAAAATTAGTCGTTATGCGTGAGTATAAGGAAATAGACCACGAACAAATACAGATATGGCAAATTGTTAAATTGTTGGTTTAGGAAAAAATTATTTATAGTATAATACCTATCTAGTACCTAATGTTTTTCGTGTAGTGGCGGTGTAAGAATATCCACTACCCTATATCATCACGTGGGTGCCGTTATAGGAGATGGGCGACTGTCTTGCTAATAACAACTAAAAATAAAAAATTGCGGTTGCCAACCCGCTTGCCAAGCGTGGCAACTATGGCAACTATAAGGCAACCTGCGGGGGAGGTCTGTATTCAGCAGTGGACTTTAATATGCTGTAGCGTAACGGAATTTAATGCATGGTATAGGCTATAAGGCTACGCAAGGGTGACCCTGGCTTCACGAGCTATGTGACTGATTCTATTTCCTGCCGGTCAGGGCTATCCTTTTTTGTCCATTGGAAAACTCTCACGGATACTTGTCTGTCAGACTACTATCATTTGAAGCCCCTATTTTTGTTTCTTCGTTATTTGTTAGGGCTACGCACACTTTCACACGATGTCACAGTTCACAGTTCTGAAGGTTAATTATTAAAGAATGCTATGAGTGAAATTAACTAGTATTGCCGTACTATACCTACTACTAGCTTTTTACCCGCGGCTTCGCTCGCGTTCAGAAACTTTGATAATACTATTTCGTACTAAAATTAGCAAAACTCGATTACTTGTAGAGACACGTCGGTATCTGTGTCTATATTGGCAATATTATAGGCTACAGAAACACATAACTTAGTTTATCAGAATCGCATAATTATCATACGTCAAGCAACACTTTTGTTTATATCATGGAGTACACGTCTTCCGATGTGTCTTTATTTATGGAAAATAGTTCTGGAATCGGAAATGCGATACATAATATTCATTATTAAAGATGATATAGTCTTGATAAAATAAGGTTTAATTTCATGGTCTTTATTAATATTGGTCTCATTGAATATTGATTAGCACCACGTGCCAGTAATTTTTTACCGAGTAGTTTTGGGCTTTATTTATAAATATTTTATTTCTTTTAATAAAAGACGTCAATCGTATAAAATAGAAATTAACATCTAAAGGAAGGAATATACCTAACCCTCCTTTTTTGAAGTTCCGTAATCGGATAAAAAGTAGCCTATAAGTAACCCCGGCTCTCTAACTACCGATACACAAAATTTCATGTAAATCTGTCCAGTAGGTTTTGCGTGAATTTTTAATACACAGACAGACAGACATACGGACAGACGGACAGACAGACAGACAGACAAAAATTCTAAAAACCACTACTTTGGCTTCAGTGCCCTTTATTTAGTCCCCTGGACTTGTTTTTTCCAAAAAATATTAGAATTACAGACACGACTTTTCTACAGATTTATTATAAGTATAGAATAGATATAGAGTATAGATGACACGAGGTTATATCCGACTACGTCTTGTTGCTAATTTGGTACACCCGATGTGACGGTAATGTGGAATATCAAAATGTGAATCACGCGTGCGAAGCCAGGGCATATATCTAACATAACTAAGTAATGCATAGTAAATATAATTTGGAATACCTCTATTCCAAAATACCTGCATCACATGTCGAATATTGAGTTCTGACGTTTTGCGTCCAACCTAAAACTTTACCTAGTAGAGATGATTAATTGTTTGAAATAGCTCGCAGATCGATAGTTTATGAGCTTTTCTTCAATTATTTCCATAAACCCTAGAGAAAAAATTATACAGGCCTAAAACAAAAGGGTACACAAATTACCTTCCTTTCCTCTACTTGTTCGGTGCGAGATACGAACCCCTGACGCAGCATTCAATTTTTAAGCCACTGCGCAGCCGAGGCGACTAATTCTTTGAAGAGTGCACTTTACAGGCCTCTGAAGCCATGTTAACACCTCAGAGGCGTTACGTCGTTTAATTATGCAAGCCAAGATGTTTACTATAATATTATATTAATAGTATCATTTACTTTGCACAAATCCTTTACATCATAATGTTATATAATAGATGGCAAGCGTCGACAAGCTTACATAACATATGTGCTCACGAATTCAATGTGTTTACATTATCAAAAGCAAAATGCAGCAGCCTATATAATATCTCACACCTGGGTAAAAATCTCTTATTCTGCGCTGACCCAATGCATTTGTCAGCAGACTACACACGTCATTTCCTAGACTAACAGGTTGCCTCATGATGCTTTCGTGGTAAATCAACACTTAAAATGCAGAGAATAATTTCATTTAAGTAATGCGAATTTGTTGTGAAAGTGGAGCCGTGAGAAGGAACCGTGTCAGATGGTTAGCGCTCGTTGTACATTTCACAATACGTGAGCAACCTGGGTTCGATCCCCGTCGGCGCAACAATGAAATTGTTAATTGCATTTTTATGTGCTGATTTACCACGTGCTAGGCTGTGAAAGAAAACATCGCAAGGAAACCGGCATGTCTGAGAATTAAGAAAAAATCCCCCTCAGAAATGAGAAGAGGCCGGTGCCCAGCAGTGGGACGTATATTATTATTATTATTATTATTGCACTTAGTGAAAGTATATATTATATTAGCTGATGGCTACGTAGTTTACATGCAAGTTATGTAGGAAAGCGACCGAAGCACAACATTATATGATTGTAAATATTGAATTTTATATTTTACAACCTACTTAGTAAGTTCCTTGCATTCGCTTACCTTGTACGCAATTTAGTAGGATGTTGAACCCGAGATAAATAGATACTATATGGAAATAAAACTTACTAAATAAAGTCGTTTTATACGCAGTACTTATTATCAAACCTAGTTTAAAACTGTAAAGCGTACATTACACGTTCATGCAGGCATCAATCAATTCCATCAATAATGATGGATAAAAAACGGTTGGTACCTAACTGATAGGCGTACATTACGCGTTCATGCAGGCGTCAATCACTGCACTACACGGTAGGTTATTCGTCAATAACAACCGTGATTGTTGTAAAAAAGGACAGCGTGCATGAGCGTGTAATGTACGCCTAAGTAGTGCAATCTTCATTTCTCAATTATGTGATTACATAAGATCGATTAATATAGATAAGTAATTTCTAGGTTGTAAGTTCAATATATAATCATGTATACTGTAAACGAGGCGATATTATAAAGATGGCGATTAAGTCTCTCAAAAAAAGCTATATTTATTCCGTACATATTACAGCAAAAGTCCACATCACTAACATTATCTTTAGACAAGTTTACAATTTACTTGAATAATATCGATAAATTCGTTAATTGAAGTATAATTGTACAATTACTTACTTTAATAATAATAATAAACCTGGAAAATTGGGCTTAGCAAGAGCTATGCTCGATAAAATTCAAAAGGCTGTAATCTTGAGGACAACTGCCATTGTGAGGAGACATTTATCCTTAAGGCCGATTTAGGGATATCACCCCATAAAGAGGAGTTACCGATAATAATAATAATAATTTCTTTATTTGACATATAAAGAAAGTATTATTATTATTATTAAAAATTACTTACTTTATTACTTACTCGGCGTTGAAATCGTTCAGAGCAATTTTTATTTTCAGAACAATTCAGGAATCTATGAAATTAACCAAGGGGTAATAAGAGGTCAAAAGAGCCAACTAAGAATTCCTGTCATCAGAGCAATCATATTATATGAATCAATATTAAACGGCCTAATTGTAGGGCTTCGACTTAGATGGTGTCAATGTGATCGACATGGTTTGTGTAATATCACGATGGTGGAAGTAAAGTAGGGTTGAAAACATATTTTTCCAAATCTTACTACTTGCGTTATCCACTATAATATAAACGGAACGAAAATCTAGTATTATTTATGTGATATAATTAACATAACGTAAATTAAATATGAAAACATTTAAAAGCGCCGTTCGGTGTCTTGCTGGTCCTTCCCGGGACGGAGGTTTCTCTCCGAACCAGTGGTAAATATAATGTATACTACTAAACTATTAGTCATATATAAATGACTTTCAATAAGTATTATTGTACTCTATATTAAAGGATATTATTCTATTCTTTTAAATAATACAAATCATATTATATAAAAGTCGTATACGAACCGAATGGTCCGCATCAGTAAATAAAAAAATATTGACACACATTTTCAGGGTTTTTTTACAGAAATAATATTGACAAAAGAGCACACTGTCGAATTGATGATTAGTGAACGCTGTAGGCCGATCCTAAAAATGCAGATGCGTTTTCACTTCTTCACACTTCAGATTATGAAAGAACGCCTCGTTGCAAGTAAAAGAGTCCCCGGTTCTAGTCATTCACCATACGAAAAATAGCAGCATTACTCTACTATTGAGTGCGGGTCTTCCCCGATCGAGCCGACCTATTCGTGCTAGTCATAATACGCAGCAACAATGCTCTACCAAGTGCTCTATTGTAGTGAACTATTTCTTTTATAAATATCGACTATAAAATAAAACATCATAATATTGTTATATACTCACCGCTTACTTTTAAACAGCATGAGTATGGAATGGACTATTTAAAGTCAAATCTCAATTTTTCCCTACAATTATTTCACCCTAGGCGTGTAGACATACTAAATTCCAGTAAACAAATCGTAGCGGCATCGATACGCGCGGGATCTCGCGCGCAGCTAGGCGGTGAAGGCCATAGTGTCACTTTGTCAGTGTGTCAGTCTGTCGCTGCTTCGGTGGCGAATGCACGCAAATTTGGTTTGCGACCGCGCCGCGCGTTGTGTCGACGTTCGACGCCACTCATTTGTGTTTTAGGTACCTAGTTGTAGTTTTTGCGCGAGTGTGTTTTAGTTTGTAGTTATGTCCTACACAAACG
>DWHP01002634.1:0-14232 GCA_018247895.1 Parnassius honrathi
CCGTATGAGGACGCTCAAAGTCGCTCAGCGAGCTATGGAGAGGGCTATGCTCGGAGTTTCTCTGCGTGATAAACTTATAAATGAGGATATCCGCAGTAGAACCAGAGTGACCGACATAGCCCAACGGATTAGTGGCAATGGGCCGGCCATATAGCTCGAAGAACCGACAACCGTTGGGGAAAAAAGGTTCCCGGATGGCAGCCTCGTACCGGTAGGCGAAGTGTAGGACGACCCCCCACTAGATGGAGTGACAACCTGGTAAGACATGCAGGAAGTCGATGGATACAGGTGGCTCAGGACTGTGCTTTGTGGCATACCTTCGGGGAGGCCTATGTTCAGCAGTGGACTTGTGAAGGGCTGTAATGATGATGATGACTCTGTGAAAGCGTGATCCTGCGCCGGTCAAGCAGACCCATTCGTACTACAACTATAATATAGCTGCGCCACAGCAGGCTCTACCGCGTATACAAATTGCCCGATTCTATTAATGCAATGGTTCGTGTACACATGAATTAACGCCAAATAAAAAAATTACTACTAATAATTGGCCTTAAGGGCGAAGTTTTTATATCGGATATTCTAAAATTTGCGTAACAAATTATATTGAACAGAATTGAAGTTCGCATATCAAATGGAAAGTAGTCCGCCCCGTAACGATCACAAAAGAAATAGGTACCTCCTTTTTATTTATTTGCTTCAATGGCTTTCATCTTCGACCCTTTGAAAAACGCCACTCAAGATTTACTTAATACGCTTAAATAAATGGCTTTCTGTTTAAAATCTTTCTTATTTGACGTCTGTGGAATTTGCATTTCAAACATTCCGTAAATATTTCCTTTAAAAGCAGTAACAGCGTATTAATTACGCTGTACTCAGTTATTTTCATAACAAATATTATAATTAAATTCACGATGCTCCAATTAATACGAAAATTGAAAGCACCATTACCACAACATTTTGTCGTTAGACGTCGAAAGGAAATAACAAAAAATATATTTTTCAGAGCGTTTTATTCATATGCCGACAGGTTTATGATATAATATAATCACCTATACAGACTCACCGATAGCGGGCCACCGAAATGTAATGGAGCGGCCGGCGACGAGTGTTCATTGGGTTCGATGATGTTGGTGCTGTTAGCCTATGCGGCTTTTACAGCTTCACAGTTGACCGACACGACACCGACATATCGCCACCGACACACATAAACGAAAACGACATTTCCATACCACGCTCGCCCGCACAGAATCGTTATGTAAAGATTTAGATCGCGTAACTTCAACTTTTTTAATACCCGACGTTTTGGGTATTAATTTATAATTAAAAGTTGAAGGTAGCGTTCCTTAACTATCACACCAGGACGTCAAACACCTTAGACCCCAGGACACCGTTGTCTAAGGTGTTTGACGTTAAGGTGTTGGTCTAAGGTGTATGAAAAAAAATTTACGCCATAAAATCCGTATATTAGTTTTATTTCATGTGTAGTATTCGCAAGAAATACATTGTAATTCCATGAGTATATTCGTTAAGAAATCAATAAAGATTTCAAAAAAATCTTACTTGAGGATAGTGTAGGTGTCCGCGGGTCACAGCAACCACTTGGAATGTGTGCTTATTTGTCAACCTAACTTGTGTAGAATAAAATAAATAATTGAAAAAATCAAAAACCCGACTGCAATAAGGCTATTTAAACGTAATGAACTAAAAAGATCAAAACAAGATTGAGAATACAAAACAAACCTAAAATAAACTATACACGAAGTAAACTCTACTTCGGTTTAACAGACTATATGTACTGAAAACCTCTTCTTTCTTTGCGAACACCGGAGAATTTGTCTGCTGGCCGAGCTAGTTTTTCCAATCCTGTTATCCTTGCTGACTTCTATGAAAAGTTAGAGAAGACCCTGATTGAGCACGATTTGTTACAATCCCCGGATAGAATATGGAATTGCGACGAGACCGGCGTAATGTTCGCAAACAAACCTTCCAAAATAGTATCAAAAATTGGAAAACAGTATGTGTATAATCGTACACACGATGAAAAAGGTACCACCACTACAGTACTAACTGCCATCAATGCTTCTGGATGTTTTCTTCTACCAATGACGATTTTCAAAGGGGTACGAAATATACCACAACTAAGTTCTGGTACTCTTCCAAATAGCTTGACACGACTTTCTCCAAAAGGTTGTATCAATGCAGACCCGTTTTTGGAACAGCTGGAGTTTTTCTCCAAAAACATTCCTCCAGTAAGGCCGGTTTTGCTCATTGTGGATTTACATGCCAGCCATGTTTCCCTGATTGTTTTAACTTATGCTCAAATCCAACAAGATTATATTACTCACAATGCCAGCACATACAAGTTACATCCTGCAGCCACTTGATGTCGGGGTCTTTCGGCCGCTTATAGCAGCTTGGCGTGCTGAATTACAAAAGTACAAAACGCAACATCCAAGTTCAGTGCCAACACGTTTTGAATTTTATACATTTTTAACTCCAGCGTATGAAAGAAGTTTTACTCCATCAAACATAAGAGCAGGGTTTGAAAAGACAGGTATATATCCATTAAACAGAACTGCAGTGTGTCCAGAAGCAATCGCGCCCAGTCGACTTACAGACAAACCCCTTCCTACGGAGCCAATACAAAAAATTCTTATCGAAGAAGACCTTGAAGATACGATACCTAAAGCTAAAATCGAAACAACTAACAGCGACCCACTCAAGGTTCAACATCACAAGAACCAAAACAAGAATTTACCACCATATGCAATAGGATTTCATGCCTAACGAAGGCAGACCCAAATGTGGCAAATTCTTGGCCTCTTAATTTCTTCTTCTTTAATCTTAATTGAAGTTCACTATATTCTGATTCTACCTAAATAGATACCTAAAGCGAAGAAGCAGAGCTCCAAAAGGACTGTTCCTAAAGCTATATGTTTAACACCTGTTCAGCCGTCAACTTCCAAACTGCAAACTAACCACACATCACAACAGCCAAAACAAAAGCCTGCAAGAACAACAGTCAAGGGAGAAGGTAAATCAGTTACTCAAAGAAAGCGCAAACTGTTACCACCAGAAGACAATTGGACATGTCACACGTGTGATGGGCTATACTCCAACGATGTGTCATCAAAAAACGGAACTGAATGGATAACTTGTTCCTATTGCACGTTACCCTATCATGTGCATTGCCAAAGTCAAGATATACCAAAAGGAAGCAAAGAACAAATTTTCATTAGTGACGCTTGCAGTGTGACAGATAGTGACGATGATGATCAATAGCTTTATCATGAATTGTTGTTATATCCTCTACCTTTTGTCTGTTTATTAATTTACTTGTGGTTTTTTTTACTTCTTTTATTTTACTTTATTCTTATTCGTCTTAATTTTGTTTATTAATTTGTGATTGTAAGCTGAAGTGTCGGAATAAATGTCTTATGTCTTATGTCTTAAACACAGCAACATTGAGCTACTATTTTACGTTGGTATTCTGTGAGAGTGTGGTCATACTTCGGTTGAGCCGACCCATTCGTGCTACAAACATAATCCAGATGCAGCGTCCCACCACGTTAAAAGGCCTATTTTGCATAGGCTACCTATCATTTCAAGGGATTTTGGAGCAAGTCGGAATGGTACAGTGCGGAATTCACATATCCTCAGAATATCTTATTCTTTAGACATACGGGTATCCTCACGATATTTTCCTTCTCTGCCGAGGACATTTACATATTATATCCTTGTATACGAATCAAAATGCAAATGCGTTGTTAGCCGTGAGTACTAAGATGGAATGCTTCTTTTCCAGTAAAAGGGGTCTCCGGTTCTCTACACTCACCACACGTAACACAGCGGCATTAAGCTGCTATTTTACGCTGGTATTCTGTGAGAGTGTGTCCTTTCCTGACCGAGCCGACGCATTGCTACAACATGGCACTACCACGTCCACACACACCATTACGAATTATAATTTATGATTTTTTCCCCAGGGTTCAAAGACAGAGTCGAGGCGTACGCGAAACTTCATCTGGGTATGATAGCTCGGACAACGAAACCTCCACCAACTACAAGTACAGTCGCAAATACCGCTCCGACCCCGATTTTAGAATGCAAAATTTACACCCATCGTATCAGGTGCGTAAATATTTACAAGTTCATAAATTTATATTGAAAGTTAATTTTTTTACCATTAAGCTACGTCACCCATCTGCTTATTAGCTGACTTTAAAATAAATACTAAGGCGTTGTCCTAATTGGCAACGATCGTACGAGCAAACGATGCGATTTCGTCGCACGACGAGATTAAATACTATACACATTTCTTTAGAGTGTCCTAGTTGAAGTTTGCGCTTGCGAAGTCATCGCGCAAACAGAGGGAATGCTCAATAACGATCGTACGATAGGTTTGATCGTACAATCGTGCAATCAAAGCTACCAATCTCTTTTGAGTGTCTAATTGGTTACGCGTCATGGAGCAAGCGCTGCAACGTAAGGGCACCGGTGAGTCGAGTTAGAGACGATAAGACACCTAAGAGAGTAAAACAATTGTGTATCTCACTCATTGTTGAAATGGCGCCGTTGCGCTGACGGGCATCGTGCGAGCTATTAGAACACCTGTTGGACCATCGCACGATCTTTTTCATCGTGCGATGAAATCGCATCGTTTAATCGTATAATCCATAGTAAATTGTGAGGACTATGTGCTATGGCATCCACTTATTATCAGACGGACTGTGTGGTCGTTTGCTACCTTTATTTTTTATAAACCAAGACAAATATTGTACTAAACTAACTTTAGGTTAAAAATCAAACGCTGAGCACATTGCATAATGATTAGTAGTGCAATCTCCTCTGCAACTTATTTTATAAATTTTTCTGTTGTCATTCAAAACTATTGTAAGTATTTTTATTATTGTGTTTATAACTTGCCATAGTGTATATTTTAAAATTAATAATAGCTTAAATAAAAAAATTATTGAGACTTATCTATGACTGTATATCTGAGCTTCTCGTGGTGCCTTTCAGTAAGGTGACACACCATGCTTTTTTTCTATTGCATTGTATTATAACATTTATTTATAGCGTCAAGCTTGTTGGAGATTCTTAATAAATAAAAATAAAATAAAATGTCTGCTATCTAGGTAGTACCACTCATTTATTTCTGCCGACGGAAGGGTATAGACTCTAAACTACAGAGAGTAGAAAGGTTGTGAGGCTTTCCATATTAGTCCTTAGAGGTGACAAAGAATCTGCAGCCTTCTTCGTTTGAAGATGGTACGAACGAAACAAAAAACGAGATGGTTTGAAGATGAAATGAACTTACAGACCAACTGATGGTACATCTGTACTGTAAATTCGTTTCCCAATTCAATTCTCAAAAATCAAATCAAAAGTTTTTGTATGAATACGTCTATAGGCATAAGCAAGTTAGCATCGCAGAGTACAAATAGTTAGTAAGCTATAGTGCTACCAACTTTACCGTTCAGTTGACAGAGTTGCTCGTGGATAGTTTATTATTGCCACTTAAGAAATTTATCGAGGAAATAGGTGACTACATATACAACATGTAATAAAAACCATATGGTTCCCGATAAGTGCGTTGTCAGAACAAATATTCAGATTTTTTTAACAATACACATATGGATTTAAATATACAATAAACGTATAGATTTTTTTTTAAACAACCATTAAAAATTTAATTTAATTAAAATACATTTTATTTGCACATTGTGTATGGTTATTTTACGTCTAACAGACACAAGCATCGGTAAGAGCGGGCTCTATGACAATTTTCTTATTCGCCGGACAAAGCAGAGGAAATAAAACCACATACAATTTGCATATTAAATAACTTTTTAATTAAAAAAAATAAAAAATTGTCAAGTTTTCAGAAAAACGTTATTTTTATACATTTGAATACTGATTCTGATAACGCACTTAATGGGAACCACAGGGTTTCTGTTACATGTAAATATATTTATTTGCACTTTTCACAATGAAATCAAACAAAACACTCTCCTCACTGCACAGAACAAACAAGAGCTTACAGCGAAATGTTATTATTATAATATGGCGGTTTTAGTTGCAATTTTTGTACGTGGTAGAGCCATGCTGCAATTATATTGGTAGTATAGTTGTAGTACGAATGGGTCGCATCGACCGGGAAAGAACCACTCTCTCACATAACACAAGCGTAAAATAGCATCTAAATGCTGCTGTGTTTCGTTTGGTGAGTGTAGAGAACCGGATATGCTTTTTACTGGGAAGAAGGCATTTCATCTTAGTCCACACGATTGACAACGCATCTACATTTTGATTGGTAATCGACGTTAGATGTAGATGTCTATGGGCCACAGCAACCACTTGCCATCAGGTGGACTGTGTGCTCGTTTGCCACCTTTTTCCTATAAAAAAATGTCTACCTGAACGGATAAGTTGGTGGCACTGTGGTTTAAAAAACCTACTTTATATATTATACTTATATTATTATAAATTATTAGATTTAATGTAAACTTTGCCTAAGTAGTCAGTGATAATAAGTTATAAAACATGTAATAAGTAAATTTGGTCCAGCAATTGCTCGCAAGTTGACTTTTGTGGCCCCGAGAGAATAATATCAGCACTGCGGTAACTCCGTTACTGTAGGATTACGCTGAGTCGGCGGTGTTTTTGTTGCTGCAATTTTTTCTTTTGACGTGATTACCTTTAATAATAATAAAATCAGGGGATACAGTTTGGTGTTGCAGCTACATTTTTTGTAGAATAAGGGTTACAAACAAGCATACAGTCCACCTGATGGTAAGTGGATGCTGTGGCCCGTAGACATCTAAATTTATCCGCGATTAGGAATTAAAATTACAGATGCGTTGTCACCTCCGAGAACTAAGATGAATGCCTTGTTTCCAGTTAAAGGGTCCCCGGTTCTCTGCAATACACTAAAGTATTCTGTTGCTATTTTACGCTGGTATTCTATGAGCGTGTGGCCCTACCCTGGTCGAACCGACCTATTCATGCTCCAACCACAATATGGATGTAGCATGGCTCTACGACGTAGTTGTGTCGTTTGCGGCAGCACGCGACGGGCGTGCCGCTGGCGGCGATGCAGGCGGCGGGCGCGCGCTCGCAGTGGGCCGCAGCGCGGCTGCGATCGCACAGCGAGGCCAACCTGCTGGCAGCCGAGCGCGCGCACCGCCGCCGCCCCAGCGCAGCCGAATACGCGCCCGACAACGACCAAAACAGGTACGCTTCACAACTCTTCAATATCATTAATTCAGTTTAATAAAACCTCTTTATTCATTAGTAGAATAATAGAAAAAAAAACAACGGTTATATGTACTATGGTTATGTACGCTTAGAAAATAATATATGTATTTCTTTACGTTAAGGCCTCTTCCGTCTTTTCCCACCCTCCGGTTTTGTGCTACTGTTAGCTAATGTTTGCCTCCTGTTTTTGTCGATCTCATCGTACCATCATTCTTTCGGTCGTCCTTGTTTGCGTTTGACGGTTGGTCCTGCCGACTTGGTTGCCCGTGTAGACCACATTGTATCAGTGAATCCTACTAAATGACCTACCCATTTCCACTTACGTTTTTGAGAGTGGTACGATGCCCTCTATTACTTTAGTAGTTTTAAGAATGACATTGTTTTTGTATTTGTATTTTAGTTCTAAAGAATGTTTGTATAGCTAGTTAGTTATAGTAATCTACATATTCAAGAACTATTACATCAACTTTTATTGAGAGTTTTAGGCTGTTTGTAGATATCTTCGTTCATTAATTACTACCAATTAAAGCTCCACTGCGAAACTAAAAAACCAGTTTTTAGTAGCCTTATAGGAAGACATTTCGATTATAATACTCATTTTTGTTCGTTTAAATCAGTTTTCACTTTTTTAGAAGTTTTTAATTATAAAATTTGATTGTTACTCTTAGAAAAATAATAAATCTTCTGTAAAAGGGACTTACACATAACATACAAACATGGGAAGATAATAAACGGTTAGTGGGTAATAGCAGAATAGTTATTTACTTAACGTTATTTTTTTATTTATCTGGCTTTACGGCTCTGGGTTCTAGCCCTACCGAGTCTATCATTTCTTTCGGAATCTTCATTTTATATATTTTTTTCTTCACAATATGCTGATGCATCACATTGCGAAGTTTTTGGGAGATTTTGACGACATCTCAACCTCAAGCGGACAGTTGATGACGACAACCACTCAAGTTCATAAGGCGCCCAAGCGATCAAATTAACTTCAGGTTTATATCAACTTCAGAGCAGTTGTTTCGTCGTTTTCTCTAACACGCACAGACACTTAATTCGTAAAATCGCATCACTTTTACGAATCAAAATCCACTTCAAACCATTATTCAAGTGACAAAACAGGAGCGACAATCCGCCGACTGCCAAAACTCCTTTATTTAACGTTAATTTACAAAAACATGGAATCAGTGTCCTAAATGCAACTATAACAATATCATCACAGAGTACTTTTTTAATAGTAAATATCATAAAACTGGACACACACGGTCAAAGTGATCAGTTTAACGAACCTTGCGCCAGGAAAAATCCGTGGGTTGTAGTTAAAAATTTCAACTTAAGATTTCACACTCACGGTCAGGTTTTGGACATTCGTCAGTTCAACTGATCCGTTTAACGACCGGGTGTGTCGTGCTTCAGCTCGTCACAACGCATTGCGTTGCCACGCGTTAGTTGACATGCTAGCCTTACATTATATATTTACATATATTTCTTTTCTAGTTACTTGATGCCTTCATCCCAACTTGGCGGCCGCATGTCCAAAGCCGGAAGTCACTTATCACTAGCGCAATCCAGGAAGCACTCCACACTACGACCTGGTGATCAGCTGGACGGTTATACGCACTCAGCGTACATCTATCCCAATTATTACGTGAGTAGCTAGAAATTATAAATTATAACGTTCATAGATAATAAATACCTTTAAGTTTCTATGGAAACGTTGATAAAGATTTTTTTTAACTTCACATTTGGATGTTTGTCATTTGGGTCTTATATTTGAAGGTTAAAATTTTTAAAATATCACCACGTTTTGACGTACGTAGAAACCCTTTCTACCATTTAAAAGAATGTATGTTTATGTGTGCATCATTCGTATATGAGATGTGGGATATCTTTAGAGCAAGTATGATAATATCTGCTCCAAACCAATTCCATTCACCACTTTCATGCTTAATCAATACAGGATAATTTTTTTGAATTTGTAATATTTTAAACAAAAAGTAAGCTAATCTAATAAGAAAATCATTTACGTATTATGTTGATTTCACATTGCAAGTTTTTGAGAAATTTAAAGACTTTATGACAAATAAAGTAATGTGTAAAAATGTGAGCCTAAATCCTTGCCCTGCTTTAATAGTCTTAGTTTACCTAATTTGCGATTTCCGACACCGTGTATCGGCAAGTGAATGTCGCAATAGTTGACATATGGAAATCAATTAAAATACAAAAAATGTTTTACCTATGTCCGTTATAGACTTTGAAACCATCCAACCGATTGTGACGAAATTTTTGTGTGTGTTTGAATGGGTCCCTAGATTGTTTATATTCACATTTGGACCCGGTAACCACTTGTGCGAAGCAGAGGCGTATCGCCAGTACCTAATAATAATAACATTTCGTAATTACCAGACCATATTTAGACCGGCGATGAAGAGTAGCGTTATAAAGAATTTCCGTCTACAGGAGTGGCAGTTTCGGCAAATCCTTTAGCTGTGGACTATGTCCAGTAATCGATTCTCTACGGACTGACATAATCAATAGTGTTATTCTTGTTTTCTCTTTCTTGTTTTCTTTCTCTTTTTCTATGCGTATTTTTCCTAATTCCATAGTAAGAAACATTCTCGCAGTTTCAGAAGTTACAATAACAAAATATCCTAATTAACTATGATATTCTATTATTTAAATACAATACTTTATTATTCAGCATCTCGTTTGTTTTGCTTAAAATTGGTATTAAAAATATTTTTATGTTTCTTTCCAGGTAAACAGTCTGGAAATCACATCTCCAGAAAACAAGTCGACTCTCCTTGTGTCTGGGCTAAGTTTCGAAGTTAAATCTGGAGAGATATTGGCTGTCTTGGCGACATCCCAACATGAGGCTACTGGGCTTTTGGATGTACTCGCTGGAGTCAGGAAGGTAAATATGATCCCTTGCCCGGTTTCATCGACAGCGACATATATCGATATACTTTTTGGCAAACGAGCACACAGTAATTCTTATTGAAAGTAATTTTTTACTTTGCCACTGGTTCAGTAAAAATCTCTGTCCTGGGAAGAACCAGCAAGAAACCCAGCAGGATTTTTTTTTAAATTAATTTTACAATGTGAATGGTTACACAATTTATTTTAGAAACAGCTTGGAAGCGACCAACTCATTCCCAGGGGTTATTATGTATCAACCATGTATTCATTTATATTATAATAACCCCTTTTATACAATTTTTATTTAATTAAATATTTAAACTTGGTAATAGAGTGACCTTGTATATTTTTTGAGACTTTGTTGTAATAGCGTATATATTGCCCCAAGAATTAATTACTGACTGCGGAGTCGACAAACTGATGGTAAGTGGATGCTGTGGCCCATAGACATCTACGTTTATCCTCGATTAAGAATCAAAACACAGATGCATTATCACCCCTGAGGACTAAGATGGAATGCCTCATTTCCAGTAAAAAAAGTGTCTCCGGATCTCACACTCACCATGAGAAACACAGCGGTATTGAGCTGCTATTTCAAGCTGGCATACTGTGAGAGCGTGGTCCTTCCCCGGTCGAGTCGACCCATTCGTGCTACAACCATAATATAGGTAGCTGCAGCGTGGCTCTACCACATATTACGAGAAGTGGTCATTTATACAGGACATAATATTATAAGTCTGTATAGATATTGTATGGATTACTCTATATGATATATATTAGTTATACAAAGTTGCGTTACATTGGCCTTAGGTATAGGCTGTGCATAAACACTTAGCCATTGATGCACTTATTATTTAAAAGAGATTCAATATGATAATTAACCTTTTGAGCGCCATGCCATAAATTCATTACCGTGTCCTGTACGCCAAAGCGAAAAATAAAAAAATACATATGAAAAAAATAGTGTTGCCACGAGTTGATATATCGATATCACAAAATAACTTGATTTTGCTGGTTTTTTATGCAATAAATGATACTTTATAAACTGGTATGTTAAACTTAATCTTGTGCTATCTTGTGCTGTCTTTCACTCTTTTTGTATATGTACTTTGTACATAAATAAAATACAATAAAATAGTAGTAAACCATAGGACTACTCTTCATCGTGATGACGTCACTGTCACGACTGTACGACAACGGCGCAGCTGACCTTCCTTTTTGATACTTTCATAGCGATGTAGCCTTGTCGCACGATTTCGAAATTTAATATGTATGTATAAATTCGTTGTGTAACGATTTCGAAATCGATCTAACCAAAATATACAGAGATCGACTCAAAATATTTTATGTGTCTGGGGAGGCGTAGGGCAAGTGAAGCACAGAAGAAAACTAAATTTAATCGTCCGTACGCCTTTGTAGTCCAAAACGAACTGGCACGAAGCCGTGAATGTGGATGTGTACGCGTGAACGCCGCGCGAAGGGTGTGTGAACCCTTTGTCGCGGGACAAAATACCGACTGATCGGGGATGTTATTGTTTGTTTTTTATTTATGTACAAAGTACATATATAAAAAGAGTGGAAGACAGTACAAGATAGCATAAGATTAAATTAAACATACCAGTTTAGAGTCATTTATTGCATAAAAAACCAACAAAATCAAGTTATTTTTTGATATCGATATATTAACTCTTATCAACACTATTATTTTCATAGGTATTTTTGTTTACTTTTCGCTTTGGCGTATAGGACACGGTAATGCGTTTTTGGCGTGGCGCTCAAAAGGTTAAGGTCAGTAAGGACCGCGACTGAGTCAGTATTGAATTTGGGATCAAGCGAATACTTCGAAGTCATATGACTGCGAACTAAAGTGTTCAGTGTGACTAATTATTAGTGTGTTTTAAGTTGTAATTCGTGTTCGGTAATTTGGTAATTCAATCGGCAGTTTTCGTTGTCACGAACCCTAAGCTCGTAGCAATTGGTGTCAGAAGTGGGATAAAATCATGCCGATTTTACCTAAGGACGACAAGGAGGGTATCCGTACCCGAAGTCAGACGGACCAAAGATAATTTGGTGGTGCAACGACGCTGACGTCGGAGGGCCAGCTGCCGACCACGGATTCCGGCCCGTCAGAAGCTCCTGCATTTGCTGCACCTGACTTAGGTGCTCTGATCATGATGATGCAGGAGCAGGCCCGCTGACAAGAGGAACAGGTTCGTCGGTTAGAAGAGTAGCTGCAGTGCGGACAGGAGGAATAGGCGCGCCGACAGGAAGAACGGGCCCGTCGGTTGGAATAGCAGGAGCTCCTCATGAAGGACCTTCACGCTACCATCGGAAAAGAGATAGGGGAGGTGAAGGATAGGGTTGCTCAACGTGACAACCGCCTGTCGGAAGCAGAAACCCGAATCGATCAAATGAACAATCGGGATGTCAACGTGAGGACTGACGTGAAGAAAACTCTGGATGACCTCAAATTTAGGGATGGAATTACAGCTCTCGTAGTAGCTACAACACCTTCGCTACGTAGATTCAAAGGGCCACCGTTAGACGGGACTTCTTCTTTTCCTGCTCAGCAGCAGCAGGAATACGACTTTGTCATTGAACATCGCAGCTGGAAATCTTATGGCAACGCAGATGCATTGTGAAGAAGACCTTGTCCTGAAGAATGCAAGCATTGTACTAGTCAGGACTCAGAAGGGTAAGGTAGTGGTATCTGTGAGGATGCTCCGGATAGACCACCTCAGCAACGAGTGGAAAGATAGCATACAACATGCGCAGCTGGAAGATTCGAACATCAAGCCGATTCTGGAATGGATGAATGCCGGTGCTCCCAAGCCCAAGTGGATCAACGTTTCAGTGATGAGTTCGACAACGAAAAGCTATTGGGCCCAATGGGACAGCTTGCTGATTCAGGATGGAGTTCTGTGCCAGTTCAGGATGAAGTTGTGAGGAGTTGTGAGCCTGTGCCGTAAATGAAAACGGTTTTAGTGGGTCCACTGTGGTGACGATGTCGAGGATTGGTGTCGCAAATGTACAAGCTGTGCGGCTGAGAAGAGACATCAGATTCGTATTAGAGGTTATTGAAATTGTACAATGTTGGTGCACCATGGAAGAGGATAGCCCTTGACGTTGCGGGGCCGTTTCCGGAAAATGAAAGTGGTAACAAATATTTCATGTTTATACCGGATTACTTTACTAAGTGGCTAGAAGTCATTGCTATTCCAAATCAGGAAGCTTCAACAATAACAGATAAACTAGTTCATGAAGTCTTCTGTCGTTTTGGAGTACCTTTAGAGATTTACAGCGATCAAGGAAGGAATTTTGAGTCTCAAATTTTCCAGGAAACTTGCCGAGTTATGGCTGCTCATAAACCAAAGAACAACTTCTTACCACCTACATTCTGATGGAATGGTAGACCGAAGTAATCAGACATTGGTACCTAGCAAAAGTTGTGAAAAATCGGCAAAGCGATTGGGACAAGCACATACAACCGTTTTTGTTGTCATATCGAAGCGCGGTTCACGAAAGTACATCACCGACACCAGCTTTCTTAAACTTTGGAAGAGAATTACGACTGCCTGCAGACCTGATCACCGGAATACCATCTGATACCCACGAAGTATAACCGATTATACAAAGCACGTCAGACAATTGGGACAGCAAATGTCTGAAAAGATGAAAACCCGGTATGACCGCAAAATAAACAACAAAGGGTTCGACGAAGGTTCTTTAGTGTGGTTACGCAATCAAGTCCGCAGCAAAGGGAAATCTCCTAAGTTTTAAGCTAAATGGGATGGACTGTACCGGAATGTGACACGGATCAATGACGTAACCCATCGGATACAGAAAGGTGCAAGAAGTACTACTCAAATCGTCCATGTGCATTGACTTGCGCTTTATTATGGGGCTGATAATGCTCGGGATGAGCATGTCTTAGGAGGGGGCAGTGTTGCGCGCCATAATTAATAATAATAATAATTTTTATTTCATTTTTAAACACATGTTTACATAGACTAACAAATATGATTACAATTAATTAAAGTAATAATAACAAAA
>DWHP01002635.1:0-14232 GCA_018247895.1 Parnassius honrathi
ATATTAGGGTTATCGGACGATGATTTAGGAAAACCAAAATAGATTCATTTGTATTTTCTAAAATAAAGTATGATTTTTACAAAATTAAATTGTATTCCAAATTAAATAAAAAATCAGGGTATTTAATTAAAAAAAAACGAAAATACAGTATTTCTAACTACAAATAAATAATTGTAAATTCACATTCGCATTACGTTTTTCTCTTAAAAAAACTAGTTAAACAGTGTTAAAAATAAAAATCAAGTAAACGCGAGTTTTCTTTTTATGACCATTGGACTGCGGAACTATAAAAAGTATTGTTGTGTATGTAACACGTGATGAACCGGCGCAAAGCGCTAACTTTCGTTTTCCACACAAGTAATACATGTTTTATTACCCGTATATTCTGCTAAAAATTAGAAAATTTTGTTACATTGTGAAATCTGTAATGAGATAGTCAATCATGGGACTATTTAATTACGTAACCAAAAAGAAACATTGTTTCCATTGTAATGTAAAATGACTTACTGAACATTTTATGTTAGTTTTATTAATTGAAAAACTTGGGATTGGTAAAAATATTAGGTAAAGACAGAAGAGTGATAGAATAGAATAAAAAACTGAACGTGAATATGCAAATAGATTTGAATTTTTCGTTTCTCAAGAGGGAGTTTATTAAGGTTTTGAAGCTATTAACGAAAGAAAAGGAGGACGGTTATGAGTACTGCATAATGTGAATACACATCATGACCTTGGTTTGTTTATCCGTTCTCTGTCGACCGTCAAGACGGCCCAGATCTCCTGGCTAGCGAACCGTGAGAAAATCACTTATGTAAATCTAAGTCCAGGGAATCGATTATCGCTGCGATGTGCTATCGGTAACCTACCGCGAGCGTACGCTCAAATGGAAAGTGCATCGGTTAAATATTGCGCAAGGGACCTAGCCACGTTGCAATACCGCAGCGCCTCTCTAGACCCGAGCAAATGAGATGCGTTGCACGTGCTTAATACATTCGTGTGTCATTTATCAATTTTGTAGGTATATTTTTGCTGTAGTTCGATTATGACAGAGTAAATTACTTTAATATCAAAACTATCTTCGTCATCTTGTTAACATTAGTATATAAAATATTATGCCTTCATAACATTAATTGTTTTTCAATAATAGAGTAACAAGCGAGTTCACACACTACCTATATACTATATACCTACACTGCTACCTTTGCCTACCAGAAGTGTGACAATACATGAAAAACCGCTTTTAAACCTAATTAGCTTTTAAACCTGTTCATCAATGTATGAATCGGTTGAAGCTGTTTAATTTTAGTTACCTTACGTTGAAGTACCTACGATTAGTTTGTAATACAAACTGTTGGGACATACGCGTACATATAGCACGCGTACGTAATAAAACGGATTGTTACGTAAAGCGATATTAGATAGAAAAGAAGCTTTGCCCCTTTTTACCACTTTGTGCGTTATTTACTAATATGTTATTAACATTCACTATGTTGTCTATGTCTTCTTTATCTACTGTTCCATCTATCAATACCCGAAAAGCTCATTTTCTGCCGAGGAGATCGGAAGTCTTAATTCATACATTCGTTAGTCTATAAAAATCCACTGCCAAACATGTACCTTCCCCATTGATTGCTCCGTAGAGGGGAATTTTAACATAGTGGCCACATTTAGCAGGCGGTTTGCCAACCAAAAACTTTTACTATTTTGTGTTGTTATCAAGAAGATTTCGTTGCCATTCTCCTGTTACAGTTTTCCTATCGTCACTACATTCAATAGTGGATATACTTACTACGCCACTAACTGTAGGTAGCGGTAGGACCGGAACTGTTATTGCGTTTGAAATGTGTGTGCTGCTTATACGGAACTATGTAATATGTAGATGTTCGTGTTGGTATTTGAATTATGGTATCGTTAATACCGGGTTTTCATGCATCGTTATTCAAGAACTTTACTTCAAATCCAATACAAGCATAACCTCGCAAACAAAGAGTATCTCTGTGTATTTGTGTACCTGTTATCTATTAAACCGATTTAGATTTAGTATTATTTTTTTGTTTGATATGTGACTTGATCGAGAGTGTTCTTAGCTATGATTCAAGAAAACCTTTTCAGCCGTTTGAAGATCATCAGATATTTTTGTTTCATGGCTTGTTTTTATTTTCAATTTTAGTTATAGCCCTAAAGTAGTCCACAACTGAAGACAGGCTTGTTCCAAGAATCTCAAAGCACGGTCGTGAGGCACCTGCATCCACAAATGTCCTAGTAGTTCGTGAAATAAATGAGGTATTCGTGTGGAAATTACTTATTGATTTTAATTAACTAAATCAATACAAAAAGACAATTAACTTAGCGCCTTAAACAGCTCCGATGCATTTTAAATCTAAAAAATCGCCTCTTCTTAAAATCGCCTTGTCTTAAAAACACCATGTTTTCGCACAATGTTAATTTGCGACTCAAGTAGTAGAAATAATATTTACATAGCACAAAAGTTTGAACTTTCAGATAAAAATTCTGGATTAGACAAATAAAGAACAAGATCTGTCCAGCTACCTTTATATTCGATATAAGATTTTAGATTATCAAAGTGATCTTGGGTATTAACGGTTTAAGCCCAAAGTTTCTTTTAAAACTGATTTGAAGCGACCATCAAGCAATATGTTACAAAAATTTAATGATTATAACTGCAAAGATATGTATAAAATTAGTATTAATTTTAGTAAAGTTTTTATATCTACATTTTTTTATTAAGTAGTAGTTGTTGTAAATTATGTTAAATTCCCACGCGACCGGATATCCGATCAACAGCGAACATCCAAAGATGCACACGCACAGTAAACATAGCGACTACACATATTTTTTTCGTCCCTCACAAAAATAGATTATACACATTAAAAAAGCATCACAATGGTGTCACGGTGTGAGTAGACCTTGGCACTTTCTTCACTTATGTTGATGTTTCACATAGCACTATATAGACTTACCAAGGATGGGAAGAAGAGTGAGCACGATCCACAGGGGAGACATGTCGCCGCGATGTGCGTCGCGTTGGAACTGGCGGTGTTTGCAGTGGGAGCGCACACGCCGCCCGCCCGTGCTTTGGAGGGGCAGAGCGCTGAAAGCTCGCCGCCCGTGAATTTTTTAACGACGTGATATTTTTCTCTTCACGACCGATCAGAGGCAATGTCGTGAAGTCGCATGCATTGTACAAAATCTCGACTAGTATCAACACTGATTAAAATGTTGAAGACACATCACATTTTCTTCTTTCCGTATTTAATCCGTAAAGCTTATCAAAATCCATCAGGTGATCATATATATTTGGTAATTTGGTATAGTTGCTACGGTTGAAACCGTAGAAACTTGGGTTATTACCAGGAAGATGCTGCTGCCCGTCTCATGTTCCATTTCCCTCTATCACCTCTTACGACACAAATTTTACAGCCTAGCGGATTTTCCTTCGCCGCCACTATACAGTGCAAGAGAATAATTCCAACACAAAGAAACAAAATCCAAACTTGCTATTGACAATAATATATTGCTATTGATATACTTGCCTTCGCTGCAAATAATTCACTACAATACAGGTTTGAGGGCGTAGAAACGATATCCGGTGTATCGGTATTACTGCTCTCTATTAGTCTCTATAAAAAAATTATAAAAACAAAATTGTGTGCTTGTTAAAGCTCCCATGTGTTTCAGCGAAGTATGAAAAAATGTATTGTTTTACGCATTATGATATTTATAGTGGAGTTGCGGTGTAAGAATATGTACTACCTCATTTCTTCCAAAACAAACAAGGTGATGAGCAGTTACGTCTTCCTTATAACAACTGAAACTCAAAAAACTAACGTTGCCAACCCACCCGCCTAATATGGAAACTTTGGACTGTATCCCACCTTTGAATTGATTTTGTTAGGCTATAGCAATAACAATAAAGGCATCTAGACCTTAGGGCCTCAGGCCATTTCCGATAGAGTTCGTAACTAACTAACTAAAATCTACGCTTTCGACATAATCCATGAAGGCTTTAAAACATTAAGGCTCTTTAAAAATTCTTAAAAACTGTTTGAAAATTTGAAAACATTTTGAAATGATGATGTTGATTATTTAAGTGCGATTTAGTCCTAACGAAAGGTACACAACGCCGTGATATTTTAATGCAATATATACCTTAAATGTTAAACATTCAAACATGGAAAATAATATCAAAAGGGTTTAACAACTTTTTACTAGAACCGCCAATCTCTGGATTAGTAAAGAAACAGGCATAAATATCATAAACCTAATGAAATAAGTATCTAACCACCTATCTACATACAGTATTAGTGATTGCAAACATGTCGGTACATAGCATACGACGCGCGGGGAAGTGGGGGTGAAATTAGAATTTGAGCTGAGATATCTGTATCAAGAGAAGCGATCACAGACAATTTTCCCTGGCAAGGAAGAGACACACATAATCTACATCAGCTTACTGTTTGCTGAAAAATCAGAAGTATTGTGATTTGATACCCAACAAAACGCTTTAACGTTCATAAAAAAATTAAACGCTGCAATGAGTATTACAGGTACTCTTTCAAGAAAAGGGTATATTCTTTTTCAAAAGACCGGCAACGCCACTGCAATTCTCTTGGTGTTGTAGTTATTTAAGGGCGGTACTAGTCACTTACCATCAGGTGAGCCTCTCCTCCGTAAAACACATTGGACTATTGCTAATGTTACTACAGATATACACTCTGCTGAGACGAAACATAAATTTAAAGAAACAAATGATTGTACAACAAACTGTCTATCTAATTCCTAACTACTTACCATTTAAATACTAACAGACAACGCCTGATTGATAACATGATTCTCAAATCGGCGCCACTTGGTTGAAACTCAACCGTCGCTGACACGCAACAAAGTCAAAATCATTAATAAAGATGTTTTAATTTTTTTTACAGGGGCTATCAAACTCTCAAACGAGCATAAATTCCACTTGATGGTAGGTGTATCCTGTGGTTCACAGACCTACATCAATCCTCCCAATTAAGAATCAAAAAAATATTGTGTGTATAACATTATAGATGATGTGCGCCCCCTGAGGACTTGTGAGGAATAACTCGTTGTTAAGAAAATCTGTATCCGGTTTCGTCCCACACGATACAAGGCACGAACACAAATATTATCTAGGCCCAAAGTAATATTAATAAAGTAATAGTGAAAAAATATTTTAAAAAAAAGCTTTTATTAAATGCTCTAAAAGGAAGAATATAAACTTTAAATAAAATCAAACTAATCAAGTTATTACATTATACTATTTATTTATTAGATAAAAGCATGTATGTTGTATAACGTAAAAAATTGAGGGTTTGGTTTAATTTAACGTTTATTTGTATTTGTGTAATTTTACTTATTGTTTCGCCCATGAAGCCCTTTCAGTCGATACCCATATCATTGGGGTTACTATGGAAAATACAAATCGCCATTTTGTGCCGTCCGCCGTATTGGATTCAGAATAACGTCACTTTATTTCCTGTGTTTCACTTATCAAGACCTTTTATTTGCTACTCATAGCATAGAGGTTACTGTGGAAATGATAAATCCACATTTTGTACCGTTCACAATTGTTAAAATAAATAATCGTGCATTTTCACAAGACTCAAATGTGTGTGTCAGATTTTAGCCCGATAGCTTCAGTGTAAGTAAATATACTTACAACAGTATTACAGCTAGTAAAATCTTTATAACTCATACACATTACACATTTATAACATATAAGTTATGTCATGTCGCGTCTATTAGACTCTTTAGTCTAACACTATTAAAAGCTTGTGAGTTTTACGTAACTTCAGTGTAAATTGTCGTGTATGCATAACCTTCCTCCTTTGAATAGAACAGACATGACACTAAATAGTATATGCGATATCTTAACATAATACTCTCGACGACCGCGGCGGTGGTACGTATTTAGTACCTGTCTCATCGCTCGCAGTTACTCCATCTAAAAACCATTTGGTGGCGCCGATTCGGATCCGGGACCGGGTCCAGATTTGTTAAGATTAATCCAGTATCTCTAGAACTACATTCTAGCTTACCGCTAGACCTTTATTGTGAAAAAGTAATATCGGAACTCGGGTAGTATGTACTGTCACCCTCTGTCCCGATCTATAAAAATCCTTCCGCCGGTAAAAAATCAAGATAATTAAAACTTAAAAATATTATACCAATACTTGCTACGTACAAGCTATAATTCTGTTTTGAAAGTACAATTATATGGAAACTTATAGAAATCGTTAGTACAAATGCAGGCGTGGGACAAAAATTCCGATCGTACCCACACATATATCGAATACTGCAAAATGCATGTGGTTTTCATTGTTCTTAACTGTGAATCATCGAATAATATCCGAAGGATATTGCCTAACCGATTAAAACATTAGTATAATACATTATTTGGTAAATATTTTAATAATGACTTATCTGATTTCAAAGGATAACCCTAGATATAATGCCTTATAGATTTCCGATTGTGCAGCATATAAAAGTAATGCTCAAGTTGTAGGAAAGATGTAACGCTGTTGTTGTATCCGAATCTGGTGTAAACGAGTTGGTCCGGGAGCTATAAGATTTTTTCTTGCATTATCATAATCTTTCTTGCGTAGTAGCTTCTCATGATACCCACGGAACGACACGAGGTAATTAGTTATCTTACGGTGCCACCACACTCTAATTTAAATCATACTTATTATGTAAATTTAGCTTTCACCCGCAGCTCCGCCTGCGTAAAATTTGCGCAGTGTGGAAAACTGAAGGGCACTTTTCTGAGCACTATCATATCCTATTCACTTTAATCCATGTAGCATTTAATTTATATCAATAAGATATACAATCAACCCCACCCAATCAGTATATGTTTCCTCCTTTGAAACTAGACCGATTACTTTTTCAAAACAACATAAGATAGATTGTAGCTAATTCTGTATGTTTACTTCAATTTTTATGTCCATTAAATTTGTTTGCTTGATGTCTGATAAGGACTGCGAACTGGGCAATTTAACATAAATTTTTGAATTTTTAAAAATTTTAATAATATACTGAAATAAATACAGGAACATTACAGTTCTAGATACAAACTGTATCGAAAATAAAATATTTGATGTAATGTCACTATCCAGAAAAAACAGACTGATATGTTTGGTTTAACTAAACACGGCGTAGATTTTATCTTAACTAATTTAAGAATATTACGTAATTGTAATTTTGTTGGTTAAAAATACGAAACAAGACACATTTTTTGTTATTTTTTCTCCTCCGACTCTTCCTCCACATCACTTTTTGATAATGCAACAACACCATTAACCGATCAACAGTACCATAGAATACTATAATACACAATAGAATGGGTGTCAACCTTACTTTGTAGGAGGATTGGCGTCGCCGAGCACACATACAGGCAATTACGTCGTATTATCAGTTATCACTACTACATACACATTTTAGACTTTTGATTAATGTTTTTGATATATAAATGTTTCTTCATTTTTGTTTAAAATATTCACAAAATATAAATAGTTTCGACTTACCGATTGTAGAATATGTCTCCTTTATTTAAATTCCATTTCCCGCTGTTCTTTCGACACGTAATAATTGCACAATTTGCCATTTTTTAATAATTTGCATGAAGCGACGCTTGACACGAAAATTGGAAACGATTGATTGTGTTGACATTTATACGTGTGAATTGACGTGTTATTGACATGTTAGTGGCTACACGAGTTCTGCCCACTCCCCCGTTCAAATATGTATGTATTATAGTATTCTATGTACAGTACACTACTAGATATTAGCCCGTTCTATAACAAGACCATTTGACAGAATTTGTAAAAGAAGTATTTACCCGATACGACCTACCAATCATCCACTAAACATAGGCCTCCCCTATAGATTGCATCTGCAACAAAAATGCTTCGCATCTGCAGTTTTATATTTTTAGTTAATATAAGGAAGATGCTGATGCCCATCTATAGGTTTGTCACATTCCGTCGCTTATTACGATGACTACGGTACGAAATGGAATATTCTTACACCTTATACTTAACCATGTAGTAGCACGGTTTAGGATAAGGTGTAAGAAAAGGCGGTGTAATACCCGCCTTTTGGGGTGTTATAGTGATGGATATCCCTTTTTAGAGTCTTCCTCGTAATTTTATTAAATTTTGTCTTGTAATTTATTTATTACCATAATCTTAACCTTCACGCCTTTTATATTGTGTTTTAGCATTTTTATAACATTTTAAACGAACGTATAGTTTTCAATTAGTCAATCTCTACCTTAGTCTCGCTCATTTGTAGCTACAAATTTTTAGTATCATGGTGACGGGCACCAGGATAACAAAACTTGCTAGGTGAATGATATAATATGTATGTTTCATATGAAATGTATAGTTTATGCTTATAAAGTTTATAAACAGGGCCAATGCCCGACAAATGGAAGTTGTTTTCTGAAGCGTACGTAGGTTTACAAATTAAACTTATAAACATAAACGTGGTAGAGCCACGTTGCAGCTATATTATGGTTGTAGCACGAATGAGTTGACTTGGCTGGGGAAGGACCACGCTTTTACAGAGTATCAGCGAGAAATAACAGCTTAATACTGCTGTGTTTCGTATGGTGAGTGTAAAGATCCGGAGACCCTTTTTCAATGGAAACGAGGCATTCCATCATAATCCTCAGGGGTGACAACGCATCTGCGTGTTGATTCTTAATCGAGAATAAATGTAGATGTCTATGGACCACAGCATCCACTTACCATCAGGTGGATTGTGTGCTCGTTTGTCACCCTTATCCTATAAAAAAACGTATCTATAGTAAAAGCGTACTGGCGATGCAGTTATCTTTAATTTTACTTAGTGTTACTTTATTTAACTTTTAGTTGCTTCTGGGTTTGTTACTTAACATTGTGGGCTGTATGTGGGTTTCCCTCTGTCACAAAAGAAACAAACGAGGGACAGCAGAATCATCTTATTAAGAGCAATATCAACAAAAAACTGTGGTTGTCAACTCGCCTGCCAAGTGTGAAAACTATTGCTACTACGAGTACATATGCAATCTATAGGGGAGGCACACATTTAGCAGCTGTCTTTTCACAATTAATGTATCATTGTAGATAAAAATGACAAAAAATAGAATACTTGCGGAGTTTTTTGTTATTTCTTCTCCGATTTGAACCTATTTTTGAAACAAACTTTTAGCTCGAAAATTTGAGTCATTTCATTTAATTTCTATCAAGATAATAGATCAGTTCATTAGATAAATTAAATCGACATCAGGTAAACACTGACACTGTCAGTAGGAAAATTATTTGTGCGGTTATTGCAAGGACTCTGTTCACATATGGTAGAGCCATGCGGCCGCTACATTGTGGTTGTAGCACGAATGGATCTGCTCAACTGAAGAAGGACCACCCTCCAAGATAGTGCCAGCCTAAAATAGCAGCTTAATGCTAGTGCCTTTTTATGGTGAGTGTAGAGAACCGGAGATCCTTTTTCTAGTCATAAAGCATTCCATTTTAGTCCTCCAAGGTGATAATGCATCTGCATTTTGATTCTTAGTTAAAGATAGATTTAGATGTCTATGGCCACAGCATCCAATTATCATCTGGTAAATTATGTGCTCGTTTATTACCCTTATTTCATAAATAAATATTTATGAATAAGCAAACGGGCAAGCGCAAAATAACATTAAAAATACAAAACTTGTCTTTGCTTGATTCGAAAGCTTCACAATTCTTTATAAAGTAAAGTAACAAACGTGCTTAGAGCCCACCTGATGGTAGGTGGCTGCTGCAGTGCATGAACACCTGCACCAACTTCAAGCGAAGAAGGCTACACATACAATTCAACATCTAAGGATTGGGATGTAATGCCTCACCACCTGTAAATATTTTATCTCTGGCTCTGGCTCTCTTTACCCTTCACACCGCTAAAAACCAATGCTTTTTGAAGGCAGAAATAGATAAGAGGTGGGTATCATCCAGGCTAAATCTGAGGCCGAAAGAAGTCCTATCATCTAATCATAGTGAAATTGGTCTTGTTCCCTTCTTTGCTTACAGTAAGTTGTATGTTTCCTTAATATTACTAAAGAAATTCAACGCTATTATTTTTGGCAGAATTTAATAACAATAACGTTAGGTTAGAGCCGTGGTAGCTCAGTGCTAAGCGCTACTGTAAATTTCACGGTACGCGAGCAAAACCCAGGTTCGATCCCAATTAAATTGTTAATCGCAACTAAGTGCTGATTCAACGCGTGCTTGGCAGTGAAGCGGAACATCGTGAGGAAACCTTCATGTCTGAAAAATCACAAAAAAGTGAAGCGGAACATCGTGAGGAAACCTTCATGTCTGAAAAATTCAAAGGCATATGAAGTTCGCCAACACACACTGGGGCAGCGCAGCGGACATTACCTTACCGTAAAACCGTCTCAGGAATGAGAGGAGGCCTGTCCCGAACGGCGAGACGTATATAGGCTGTAACTTTAACTTGACGTTAGACTTTGTATGTTTTACTATTTTTTAACTTTAAAGATATGTTGCCGTTGAGACACCTAGCGTGTAGTTCATGTCAGGTGTCTGTGTCCTTATTGCACAATACGATAAAGTCTGCACGCGTTGACACGAATGTACGGACATATCGTGAACCTTACTACACTTAGTGCGCTTCGAATACGGGTGCAGGTACAATGTCCTAAGCTTAGCTCACGTTGCACTCACAAGAACTGATGCCAGAGATTAAGCTTAAATCAAGGGAAATATGCTCATAACCAATTTCAATACATCTAAACATATGAAATACAGTAATTTCTTTATGTTGGCCCATGTATACACATATAAACATTTAATTAAAGTGTCTGTGTGTAATATCTAAATAACTGTATTATATTGATCTGAATTTGTTATTTGGATTGCCGTTGAAATATAAATAGCCATTTTCTATCTGTCTATACGGGGCAAGCTTTTGAATGGCTGAACAGATTGTAATGAAACTTAACGAACAGATAGATAGCAATGCCAGGAGTGATGTAGGCTACATTTATCCGAAAACTTTGGACGTTTAAAAAAAAGAAAAATGGTGTAATAAATAATCTTCGATTATCGTAAATTTATACGTTACCATAATCATTCACAGGCAAGGCCGGGGCGGATCGCTAGTATATAGTAAAAATTGCTAGGGATGCGCTATGTGGGTAATTGAAATGTTTGCGCCTCTGCTTTTTAAATTTCAAAATGCGCTTTTAGGCTATATACGAGTATATCTTCTAATAACTACATACAAACAATACTTTAAGTAAAGATTTCTCTATTACAAAGAACCAACGCGAACTTATGTTTACCAGATGTTAAATAGCTACTGTTTCCCATGGATGCACGTTACCTGGGATTAAAACACAGCATTGCAAGGTAGTAATTTCCTAGGAAAATAGAGAAAAGAAGTATACTATAAAAAGGAAAAAACAGGGAAAATTTCCACCACACTGCTGAAGTGCAGTGTATCAGACATGTAGCTACTTTTATTTTACTTTTAGACGTGTTACTTTCTAATCTAGTGGATGATATTAACAAAGAGGTAGGCATGTGTAGGAATGGACAACACTCCTGTGGGTCCGAATTTAGAGGAGTGAAGTTCCGAAGCCTACATATTATGAATTTTTATTGGGTAAAATTTTCTATCGATATAATTTATCCATCCATAAAAGTCTATCAGCCTATAAAAGTCCACTGCGAAATATAACCGCATATAAACATAAATTGTTACAATGGCTTCATATTTTATTGTCCCAGGGTCTCACGACTTGGCGCAGTAGATCAGCATACTACGTTTAGTATTATGTATGTAGTAAAAAAAATCAAAGAATCAAATTACTTGTACTCCATCTTAGTTCTAATGGGTGACGATGCAAACAAGTCACAAAAAATGATTAAAGTAGATGTTTTCTAGACCCACTTTTTAACTTTGTATGTATCAGTTTACTAAGCAATAATTGTTCTACGAAGTGCAATCTACATTAGGCAAGAGAAAAAATGTAAAACGGGAAATTATTATGAAATGTTATATTTTTCAAATTATAAAAAATAAAGAATTTAAAATAAATAATGAACCATTTTATTGGTGCCGGCAGGAGTTGAACAAAAATTTTTCGGCCATAATTTTTAAATATACAAAAATATAGTTAAGACACTACCTACTAATATCAAAAAATCTATCTATTAATAAAAATACTTCTTCTTATTAAATGTCATGGTTACAGTTTTACAATAAGTACAAATTGATTTCGGTTCCGTGACGGCGCTCATATTTATTACGTAACTAAACATTCCAAAAGACTAAGTCAGCATGTTTTGATTGTATAAAAATGCTTACATTTTAAACATTAAGCGTTCCCACGGTTTATATAAACGATGATGGCTATGCTTCTCGAACTAGAAATCACCGTGTCAATTCACAGTGTATTACAGTACTAGTTTTATTGCTTGCAGAGGTCAATGAATAACGCAATTATTTATATTTCGTAACGTTATTTATATTAGAGGGTGATTCAATGTTTACTACGGTAATTAACTTTGCGCATATAACTCGCAAGAAGACCAGTGGTAGCGCCGCGTCAACATGCACTAGCTTGTCTATATAAAATAGAACAAAAATTGTTGGTATTATGCTACACGCATTTATCATCCTAACACTTTTTTGACACAGAACTATAGGCAAGTATACGAGCGATTGACCAAAGCTGGTTGGAGCCGTACGAACTTCCCCATAATTGTGTTCAGTTCTTCACAGCACACATCTAAAGTAATGCTTATCCCGTTTGGTAAGAAGCTATGATGAATTATACTGGCGCTGGACCACCAAAGAGTGACTATCACTTTTCTACGGATAAATTTTCGTTGAGGGCATTGTTTATGTGTTGAACCAAGATCCAACCAACTTACGAGCGCTTGCAATTGTCAAACGGAATCCATTTTTTGTCGTAGGTAACAATGTGGTTCAAAATTCCTTCGTGTGTACCTGTTGAGCAGTGCAAAGCACGTTTCGACTCGTGATTTGCGGAGACGATCATTGAGTTTGTAGTTAGTGTAGTTTTTACCTTGTCAATTTGACGCAGACAGATTGTTGAAAGCTCCTGCTATTTCAGCCGTAGATTGAGTGTCATTAGCTTCCACAATCGCTTTTAATTCGTCATTATCAATCAAAGTTTTCGGACAACCACGAGGTTCATTTTTCAAGTCAAAATTTCCAAAATAGAAGCTGGCAAACCAATAACAGGTTCATTCGTAGGATTCGTTCCGTAAACGTCGTTAATTTTGCGTGCGGCTTGTGCTGCGTTGCTGTCAATAAGGCACTCGTATTCCATAATTCCTCGAGTTTTTAACGAATCCATGATGACGAAAGAGATTCAACTGCAATGGAAACATAACGCTTATCTATAAACTAATTTTGAAAATTAATTTCATGTTTTTGAAATAAAATTAATTTAAAATAGAGTTCAGCGTTTCTTAGCCAAACAAAAATTATTTGGATTTGTAATGGCCGGTACTGTAGTACAGCAATTTCATAGGTAAAGACCTATTATATGATGGCTATATCGTATAATTGTTTTAAGATTAGCAAATACTGAAAATTATATAATAATAAACGTATTCGAAAAAAATTATTACCTCTCATCTCATCGGTGCAATCAGAGGCAGCATGTAAAAAGGCCTAAAAGATCTTTTGGTTTCCGATAGTACGAGTACCATATAAAAGTTCCGTCAACAATTTCCTTGTAGTAACGACGTAAAAGAACCCCCGCCCCCTATATAATCTCGTCAGTATCGTAACTGGCAACAAAAGGAAACAGTCTACCAATTTTTTTTGCACGAGAAACAGTCCACCTGATGATGGACATGATGGTGTACTGGTACTCGTGCATAAACCTACATATGCAACCAATTTAATAATCAATTTTGTTGATTAAAATAAAATACCAGTACTAACGCTCTTGAAACCGAAACACTGCAATGAGTGCACTGTTGCTCAACTGCGGAAAGGGATTGTATCAATATGAACGGACTCCTAAGCTCAATCAAATTCAGTCGGTATTGCGATCACTAACCTAATTTTGATTAAAGTAAAAAAAAGTAAAGTTACAGCCTATATACGTCCCACTCCTGGGCACAGGCCTCCGCTCATTTCCGAGAGGGTTTTAGGGCA
>DWHP01002636.1:0-14230 GCA_018247895.1 Parnassius honrathi
ACCGCCGAGCACGTGGTAAATCAGCACTTAAAATTGCAATTAACAATTTCATTGGTGCCGGCGGGAATCGAACCCGGTTTGCTCGCGTACTGTGAAATTTACCGCGAGCGTATAACCATCTATCATCATAGTAAATGTAAGTATAACTACAATGTAGTAAATATATGTAATATATAAAAATTAGTATTTGTTTGTTCGTATTTTATGCGCTGCCGTACCGCTCATCAGATTGCGGTCAAACTTTGTCAACATATTGCTTGCACTTCCGTGAAGGTTACAGGCATAGTTGGGTCTGAACAGCACTACCTAGTGCTGTTGTAGTATTCAGATATCGCTCGTGCGAAGCCGGGGCAGATCGCTAGTATAGTAAAAAATATAGAACGAATATATTTAAGTATTTGTGATTCTCAATTGTTATTCTGCCAAAAAAGGTCGTTATGTGGTCGACAAAAATTAAACAGCAGAATACCGGCGTAAAATAGCAGCTTCGTGCTGCTGTGTTTCGTAGATTGGAGGAAGATAGATATAGATGTCTATGGGCCACAGCATCTACTTACCATCAGGTGGACTGTGTGCTTGTTTGACACCCCTATTTTAAAAAAAAAGAGAAAGTAGAACTGGTTTTTAGATTTAGATTGTTAGAACAGGATAATTGCAGAAATGTTTCAATATAACGCAAAATGAGTATAAAAGGGAATAAAGGGGACCATAACGTCCGAACGTAAAACTGTATTATGTAGGTGGGTAGGTAAAGGAATCAAGTTGATAAATTATAAGAAATAATGTAATTAAATACCATTTGTACTGAGAATTATATTCGAGACTTTATTCTATGTATCTAACTGAGACTTTATACAAGTAAGGAGTCTGGATTGTAACTTGAAGAAGGTCATTGGAAACCGTCACTTGAAGCCAACGGAATCATTAGCCTTTCTTTGTTAGAATTAAGTATCTAAGATCTGTAGGTAATATTCTTAATAAAGCAATCTTGTTTCAAACATCGCAACGAGACTTTCATTTACCCAAAGCGCTCCAAATTGCAAAATACCTTCTTAATTCCATAACCATAGGTGCTACAAGGGACTAGAAACTTGAGGAGTATAAAAATAAATAATTTAAG
Source organism: Parnassius honrathi (assembly GCA_018247895.1). NCBI lineage: Eukaryota > Metazoa > Arthropoda > Insecta > Lepidoptera > Papilionidae > Parnassius > Parnassius honrathi. The sequence continues at coordinate 1,121 of DWHP01002636.1, forward strand.
CATGATAAAGTCTGTAAGATATATCAATATTTTTTATTGACGGAGAGACTTCTAAACTTTTTCTTTACGTTGTATTTACTCCTATATTTAATTTAATCTTATAGATGGTACGAATTTTGATTAGTATTATACTAATGCAATTAGCTATATTTTGCAATACCCGGTAATTCAGCAACGGAAGCTGGCAACCCCGACTACGTGCCGTATCGGGCGATCGATGGAGCGACGCTCACAATGCACCGCCGCCATGTTGGTGCCGTCACAATACATCCGCCTTTGTCTAATTAGCGCTTCCGGTGGAGGCCGGCTCTGTATTGTTACTCTCTAATTACTTGTCTTTGTTTAGACAGTAAGTTCCTCCTGCGATGTAAGACAAATAATAAAACAAATTAAAAAAACGATTTTATTTACAAGTATTTCCTCCATTTTCCGGATTAGTAAGCTTAAGTGACAATGGACCGACCTAAAGCTGCCCCACCAGCGTGACGACTTGGTAAGACATGCAGGAAGTCGATGGATGCAGGTGGATCAGGACCGTGCTTTGTGGCATTCTCTGGGGGAGGCCTGGGTTCAGCTGTGAATGTGTGAATGAATCTTTCCTCTTAATATTAAATTGCTTTTCTTCGGTGATTTTTTTGTCGAATGGGTGTAACAAACGAGCACACAGTCCACCTGATGGTACGTGGATGCTGTGGCCCATAGACATCTACATTTAACCTCGATTAAAAATCCAAACGCAGATGCGTTGTCACTGTCACCCTTGAGCATTAAGATGGAATGCTTCGCTTCCAGTAAAAAAGGGTCCTCCGGAATTCTACACTCACCATACGAAACACATCAGTATTAAGCTGCTATTTTACGCTGGTATTCTGTGAGAACGTGGTCCTTCCCCGGTGGAGCAGACCCATTCGTGCTACAACCATAATATAGTTGCAGCGTGGATGTACCACGTGTGAAACTACCGTGTATTTGTATAGTATAAAATATTAAACCTGATTTAATGAGAGCTGGTAACTTGGACTTTGTCAAATCGACAGTAATGCCCAATCCCTCCGTTTCGTATTCGACATGTGGAATATTTCGACTTTGTATTTACAATCCCGGAAATATACTAGTGTCCCACTTCGTTCTTATTTTATTAAAATTAATTAAAATAAATAAATTTAATATATATAAAGAAATATTTTGTAAAAAAAATAGAATAACTTCAAAAATCTCATTTTTTTTGTCTAGGATCACGTCTGGTATCATCTAGATATCTAATCAGCTGATTGATAAGAAATCTCTTTGAGACGTCAACTAGTCGTGCACTAACTTCTGTATTCTAAATTAGAGAGGGATAGTATGTAAATATATAATGTGAGGTGTTTCGTGTTAGTTCTTTGGCATGATAAATCTGTGCTATTCTATGTTTGTACTTGGTTGATGTGTCCATGGGCTTCAGTTCCAATTTACTGTATGTTATTGGCTCGTCTGTTATTCCATCTTTATATACCTCGGTATTTGCCACGTATTTGTCACTGAACTCCTCCTAAACACGGCTGGGCTGATTTCGATGGTAGTGTGTGTGTGTGTGTGTGTGTGTGTGTGTGTGTGTGTTTGCGTTGGGTGGGTGAGTTAGATTCATACTGGCCTCAGTGGGTGGCACTGTTGTCAAGATACAACAAGCTCCCGTGCAAAGTCTGGACGGATCTCCGGTTTCATATCAAAATATTTCAAAGTCAAAACTTTTTCTTCAACTTATGCTTGTTTAAAACTCTAATAAAAAAATTTTTCGGACAACTTGAATCCCGCGAATTGTTAGTAGAGAAAAACTTACATCTGTATTAGTAATATAATTTATACTTTTTTTATTTAACTATTAAGCAGGACATCATCCTGGATATCATATTTTTGATCATTGGACTTTCCCCACTGCTGGTGATTTCACTCAGCACACTGTGGCCGCTGCCGAGCACTCTGTTTAGCAACTATGCAGTCTTTTTTCGGATTATTGCATCAAAACAATCCACACCCGCCAGTGCAAACATCGCAGACGCGCTACAGTAGCGAGGCAGCCGCAACAGCGCCCGGAATGCCTTGTTGTATTGAGTACGTAATGAACGTCAACATCTTCTGTTACCGCGACGCATAGAGCTATATATTATAGAGGTCAACGCCGTGACGTCAAAGGTTCACTGCAGAAGAACATAGGCCTCCCCTGTATGTTGCTTCGTACGGAGGATATTTGCTATAGCAGCACGGTTGGCAGCGCAGCTTTTTGTTATTATTAGCGAGACGCTACTCCTCATTTGCTTTTCTTCCATTTCTCGTCTCTAAAGACATCCAAGGGACGATACGGTAATAAATCTTCGTCTTCTCAGAGAAAAGCCGTCAAGAAACTATGGAGTTTATTGTTTCTTGAATCCAATGTTATAATTTCATTTACAATATGTCAAATGTATAATAATATTTTTAATGTCAATTTTAACAAAATAATACCATATCAGTGATTTATTTCTTTGCATCATTTTCCTCAATTTTTTATTCATTCAACGTAACAGCCCTTCACAAATCCACTGCTGTACATAGGCCTCCCCAAAGGAATGCCGCAAAGCACGGTCCTGAGCCACCTGCACCCATCGACTTCCTGCATGTCTTACCAGGACGTCACTCCATCTAGTGGAGGGTCGCCCCACACTTCGCCTACCTGTACGAGGCCGCCACTCAAGAAATCTTCTTCCCCATCGATTGTGCTCAATATTTTGGTCTATTCTGTAGTAGGCCTTTTCAACAGGATGTATGTAAATAAAATTTTGTCGTACGATATCTTTAGAACGAATCAATCGATCGAGATGGACGTTCGAAAGTGTTAATTGACACTTCGAGCTGATTAGATTTTCAAGTTAATCGATCGAGCCGTTTCAAATATTTTCAAAAAAACTCAAAATTAAATAGATTTTCGAGCATTGCGCTCAAAAATAAACGGGAACTTTCGGGGATTGCCTGCAGGGTCTACCGTATTTTTTAACTTTAAGTCAGACTGTTTCACTATAAATTTTCAGAGAATATCAGAATATTTTATCAGAAAATATTTACTAGCAATACTATCCATTCTACAGGAGGCAGATTGTTTTTTATTAAATAGTTTTATGATTTTCCTCATTAACATATTAATTTCAAAAATAAATAGCGACGGAATCCGTGCGACGGCAGTGTCAAAATAAGGCCCGGTTCACATTTTGAAAAGTGACAAGTGCGAATGGCAAGTGAGAAGTGGCAAGTGAGAAGTGGCAAGTGCGTATTTTATTCCCACTTGTCGCTTGTCTTTTCCTGTTTACACGCAGTAAGCACTCGTCATTTGTCAATTGCACTTGCTTACTCGCACTTGTTACTTCTCAAAACGTAGCCAACCGAAAAAGTCGCGTAGGGAATCGCCGGGCCGCAATTGCTCATTCCACGCCTTGAAGTTGGAGCAGCGCGGTGGTCTCTTCCTTGCCCTAAAATCCTTTTAGAAATTAGATAAGGCAAAGGATAGATGTGCAAAGGAGTAGGGCGTATAAAGACAGTAACTATATTCTTTTTTGGTACAAATTTATAACTAAAAATACATTACCATACACACAAACTATCATATATTTATCACTGCGCAATATCTATATAATTTATAGGTTCAAGTAGGTTTAATTTAAGTTTCTTTTCGGATTTCTATTTAATTTTTACTATTTCTGGTACATATTTTTTTCTCTCTCCCTTCTAAGTTTTCTGTAAGTGGAAACTTATCGGATTTCTGAAATTTTTTTTTGTAAATTTGATTTACGTATAAGTACACAGCATATGCATACACATATAAAAATATTTCACGAATAATATTTAAATAAATTACAATATACCAAATAAAGTCATCTAAAATGTTGTGCCAACCTGTTTTTTTTTTAAATCGAATAAGGGACAAATGAGCACACTGTCCACCCGTGGCCCATAGACATCCATATTTATTTATTACGTGGTAGAGTCATGCTGCAGTTGTATTAGTAGAATAGTTGTAGCACGAATGGGTCGGCTCGACCGGGGAACGACCACGCTCTCACAGAATACCAGCGTCAAATTGTAGCTTAATGCTGCTGTGTTCGTATGGTGAGTGTACAGAATCGGAGACCCTTTTTACTGGAAACGAGGCATTTCATCTTAGTCCTCACGGGTGATAACGCATTTGCATTTTGATTCGTAATCGAGGATATACGAAACACAGCAGCAATAAGCTACTATGTTACGCTGGTATTCTGTGAGAGCGTGATCTTTCCCCGGTCGTACCGACCCATTCGTGCTACAGCAATACTACTAATGTAACTGCAGCATGTCTCTGCCACGTATAGATTTATACAGCGGGAGAGGCTCTTGCCCAGACGAGGACTGACAGGGTGATATTTTCTGAAAATATCTTAATTTTCCTTAAAAAAATGGCTAATATTTCTTTTAACCACTCATGGTAAGCTTAAAATGCTTGTGTTAAGAGTGTCTCATGACAGTAGTCGGATGGCGGATTTAAACCCACGACCTTTTAAGTTGGTGATCCGCACCCTACCTTTAGGTTTATATTTGTCACTTAATAATGAAATTATAAAGGAATATTTATGGTCTTAAATATGAAGAAATAAACCATGAAATAAGAAAGAACGTAGAAGAAAACTGTGGTCTGCTGTAACATGCATCATACAAATTAAATAATGCCGTTAGACGCGAATCCGTTGCAATATGAAACTGATATAGTTACAAATTCAAGTGGCCAATAGTTTTCAATTTGGTCCACCCTCACCTGTCCCTCTGAGCTAATCCGCCATTTTATTAACGTGCCCTCCTTAATGCCGTACACGTGCACTCTTCCCCGCCTTTGTTCTATCGAAATAACAAAGTATTCCAAAAAGTCTTTTCTGACAATCGCAACAAGATAATATTAACTTTACCTTCATGTGCGTAAAGTTTTAAATTAAATATATATCTCCCGCACATATGTCGTTTCGTAAATTGTATCTGTCATGTTATTATTTCCTTTTGGCGGGCCGTGACTGACATTTATACAACAAAGACGATGTTACCATGCGAAATAAACAGTTACGCGTTATGAGAGATTACGAGGTAATCTGGGAATATTGTAGACAATGAAATAAGCTTACAAGTCGAGATGTTACGGAGGGTAGCAATATAAATATTTTTCAAGTTTAAGTTTGTGATAATCTTAACATTCGCTTTTTTGTAATATACAAGTAAATGTTATATCAATTAATATATTATTATGGTTTAGAGTATAGATCATGTCTCTATGATTGAATTCGAACTTGAAAACATGTACCCATCGGTTGATGCTCACACAAATATCTCAACTCATATCTGGAGTATGCGGTACCTACCTAGTGCTTGTACAATGAAATCAGAAGTAGGCTTCGCTACCTTCAGACCTCGATTCTGGACCTACGACTCAGCCGAAAGTGATAGCAACTTAGAAAAGCTACGCCATAGAATATTCATTAAAACGCTTTCTATTTTTTTTAAATATATTAAAAGGTTTGAAAATCTATAGATAATGTCGATAGTTTAAGACATATGAATTTTGATCATAGTACTTTGGTACTAAAAGCATTTACCTAAAAGTATTGCGATTTTTGATCCGCCATAGTTGTTTAAGACAGTGCTCAAAGGAGACAATTTCTTTTTGTAAGAAGTATGGGTCCACCACAAATTGTGGTGTAACTTAATGAAATGAATGTCGATTTATTCCTTATAATCTCTGGATTACACTAGTAATATTAGTTTTACCATATCTAACGTAAACTGAGAAATTAACAATCAAACGGCAATCTCACTACAACCTAAAATAATATAGTACCTATATGCGACTGTCTAGTAGTTTTTATCGGTACTCTAGGTTATAAGAGTGCACTGTTAGTAATAAAAAGCATAAAAAGTTGTAGGTTCTTCAAAATCTTAAATTGGTGGATTCTCCGGAACTACTAAAAGAATTTTTAGTACCTAGTTCGGGAGAGAACAGTTCACGAATAAACAGACAGCGGTGATTTATATGTATTGATTCTTAATTGTTTTATTTATCATGATTCCGGTAAGATTTTCATAAAATCTTTAGCCAATTTACTAGATATAGTGAATTGGTACCTTTTTCATGAGTTAAAACCATTAAATTACGTTAAAATTTCTAGTGAACAAGCGATTGTCCCCTTTTATGGTTTTAAATTAAATTTAAAGACGTATTTAATAAGGAGAATATAGCAAAGTCTCTGAATTCTCTTGCACTATTAACTGATGTGACGCCCGATGTTCTGGCCACTGATTCATTTTTTGCAGAAATGAAGTGATAAACGAACCAACAGTTCTCCTGATGATAATTCAGTTACTGAAAACTAAAATGGAATACCTCACAGCCTGTAACTGTACTGGCTCTCTAGCCTTCATACCAGAGCGTAACAGTGCAGATACCGGAAATTGGCGATGGACGCAGACGGGAGGGTGGACTCCACAGTCGGACTCCTAGGCAAACAAGAAGTGCCGCAACTTAAAAATATTTAGATCATTGGCGTAAAGTCTGTCCAATTATGTCGAACTAAAGAAAAAATGTAGGTACTCATAACAAAGTGTCTGGATTACATAGCAGATTTTATATCAAACTTTTACGACATTTTTAAAAATATTCAGAAAACGTGCCGAGAATCTAAATTATTTTTTATAGGAGAGGGGGCAAACGAGTATACGGCTCATCTGATGGTAAAATATTACCGTCGCCCATGAACAACTGCAACATCAGAGCAATTGCAGATACGTTGCCGGCCTTTTAAAAAGGTGTAGTTTCTTTTCTCGAAGGTATCTAAGTCGTATCGGTCCGGAAAAATCTCCGGTGGTAGTCAATTCCACAAGGAAGTTGTGCGAGGAAGAAAACTTCTTTTAAATCGCATAGTGGTGGACCGCAGTCATCCAGATGGTATGGATGGTAAAACGCGAGTTTTGTCGCGATGTGCAATGGTGAAATTGTGCGGCTGGAATTAGTCCGAACAATTAATTTTTATCTACGAATTATTTTAATATCATTGTTTTTTTGTTAGGGTAAATCAAAAAATAAAAAGCTGTATTAAACTCGTTAATTTTTATTAATATTATAAATCGAAATTCATTACACCTCTTTTCTCATTATAATTACAAATTCCTTTTCGTTAATAATAGCGTTATTTATTGTATTACTCATAATAACTTTCCCTAAAACTAACCGAAATCATTTCGATCTAATTGTCAGAACGTGTATAAATTAAGTTAAAAAACATTAATTACATTTTTATTTCGTTACAACAGACTGTTGTTGAAAATCAGCATTAGTTTTTACAGTAAAGGTGCTTATTGCTATGATTCATTTTCGAACGCTATCGCGCCATTTTCTACTATGCTGTCAATTCTCTAAAACAGATCTTACTAAATATTATTTACACTATTCGTTAATAATATGAAACAAAAAGAAAATGCTGACTTAAGTACAAAATAAACAACTTAGAGGTTATTTTTCTAAGACATTGCTAAATATCATATTGATATGAATTTTAAATTGACGGATTTAACGAGTTTATTTGTCCGTCGGTCAATTTTACGGATTCGTCAATTTAGCGGATTTAACGTTAAATTCGTCAATTAATGTGACAGTGGTATTATTATATGTCGTTAACATAAAAATTAGTGTGTTATAAATTTTTCCTATAATTTGCAATAAAACAATTCGTTGTCTCTTGTAGTCTTTCTAAAAAATGTTAAATACAAATGTATTCGTTTGTAAGGTGGTTATAAAAAGGCATATTAAGTGTACAAGGGTTAGATAATGAACGATTCATGCTAATTGAACATAAATATACGTTTAATATCTTGATATTTTTTTAAATTATTTAATCAAATATAACTACTAGTCAAAAAATGACATTAGCAAATGATGTGTCACACAGTGGCAACTATGTAACCACACAATTGAACAAAACATTTTCATAATTTATTTCACCGACAGCTACTCGTCTAATTCAATACATTATATTTACAAGTTACTATCTACACACGCACAAAACACTGATTGTTTTAAACATAAATTATGTACTATTCACACAACAATTAACTACAATATCAGTTATTTACAGCAAATACAACTAAATGCTTGTATTATTTGTAATACAGCAAGCATTGAAATTTAAATTGGTTGAAATACCTAAACGCAATTCGATTGAGTCTGGAAATGAGATACAAGTGTCGGTTTATTTTGTTTGAATCTCAGACCAACAAAGAAAGACGTACGGAACACTACTCATATTTCAATTAACGCCAAAACCATGTTTAACTTATTTAAGAACACGCATCTCAAATCATTTGCAACCAACAAAATGGTCTTATATGGATATTACGTGTGCGTCCAACAGTGGACGTTTATGGGCTGATAGTGGAAGAAAGAAGAAAGACGTATGCGTAAGTGCGCGTCACGCAGTTGCACATGGTTTCGGCGTTACTGTGTATGAAACGTCCTATTTTTCCTTATTGGTTTGAAGTTTGAGTAAAAGGTAACACAATTTTCAGCCCCTACCCTACTCATATACATGTCCATTGCTATTTGACACTTAATTTGCAAATCCCTTTAAAATATAAAAACAGCAGTAGCAAAATCCTAAATGATTTAAAAACACTCTAATTTAGAAGTATTTTTACTTCTCTATTTAAATTGTATGTTGTAAAACGGAACGTTACAAAAATAATAAAGTCAAATCCGTAACTGTGCTTAATTATTGCTAAATATTTACACAATGCCCTCCTCCCGAAAGTCGCAGTGCACGATATCCATATCCCATCACATCCAGTTCACATCACTTCATCACTAATAGAACCATAAACGTCACTTTATAAGCTGCATGCAGCGTCGCTTTACCAGTGACAATGTTCTCCTAGGATTAAATATGCCATTTACTGGTTTGAATTTTTAAATAAAAAAAGAAATATAAAATTAATAAATGCTATATGAAATTAAAAAGTTAATCATATACCTATCAAAGCAAATAATGCTGGCAGTTTATTTTTTTTATCTGTCGATCAATTACAACCGATTTAATAGATTCAGGGTTTGATATTTATGTTGTATGTATACTAACATTTATAATGTTACCAGCAAATAGTTTACACAATACCGAATAAGTGCTGTGTAATCTATTTGAATATAAGTATTTTACAATTCAAACCATGGCTTCGTAGAGTTTAATCGAAGTACATCTCCTCCTTGAACATTGTCTCGTGGTAAAGCTGTGGGAATTTCTACCAGGCCCTACCCTGTAGCGGGAGATAGCCTGAGCACTGCTGCTGGTAGGCGGTAGGTTGGCGGTAGGACGACACGAGCGGGTTACTGCAGGCCGCCTGCGACGGCTGGGGCGCGCTGTACCCGGAGGTCGGGGTAGCGCAGTGACTGTGTGCTGGAGACGATGATTCACCAGAGCCGCACGGCTTCCCGTCCTTCACCAAGACCGGGACAGCCACCCGTCTCGGTGATGATGATGACTGCAGAACAAATGGTTGAGGTTACGTTTGTCAAAAATTTTTTATGCTATCATTAAAATTTAACGAAAATGAAATAACCCTGGATATCTGTCAGTTTATCGTTTATTAGACGTTTTTCTCACAAATCATCTATGGATGATTAAAATTTCAGATGTAGGGTTATCAAATGCTCCAACATGGACGTGATACTTAATAAAATTTAAATCGTTTTATAAAATAGTTTTTGGAATAAAATGAGAGGATATTCATTCTTTCCAAAAGTTTTTTTTTAATCATCGTGCGTCAATTGACATCCGCCAGATCGAATGGAGGCTTTACGTGCTTGTCGAGGCACGAGAGCGAACGCCGCCAACTTATTGACTCCTGGGATTAGAATTAGTAAAACCATCTGTTTCCTAAATAATCATGGTAACTCAGTTAAATCAAACAAGAGCAGCAATATGGTAATCGATTGCTATCACTATCTCTAGTAAATTAATTACAATAGTGTTCAATGTTGACAGTGGTCTTTTTAATAAAAATCGATAGCTAGAAACTTTCCTTGTATTGTGTAGACGTTTACCATACAAAAAGTTATACTTGGACAAACATTTAACCTAGCAGTAGAATTGTGTTACTCTGTTGGGAATCGTGATTGGCTACATTTAGACGTTTTGGCGTTAATTTCATTTAATTGTGTAAATGTATCAGTATTGATCATACACCGACGTGTATGATCAATACTGATACTTTTACACTCTCGATCTTTTTTATTGAACAAGGGTGACAAACGGGCACACAGTCCATCTAATGATAAGAACATGCTGTGGCTCATAAACATCTACATTTATCCTCAAACTAGAATCAAAATACAGATGCGTTATCGTCCTATCCTGATCGAGCCGACCAATTCGAGCTACAACCATAATATAGCTGCAACGTGGCTCAACAACTTACAATCTTATTTGAGGTTTTAAATATTATCGTAATGAAAAAAACACAAGACAATGATTCTCTCTGACGACGATTCCCACTAATGTTACGCAATCGTATACTGTCGGAACTATTATTTTTGGCCATACAAATACTCTAAAGTACGGGAATCGAATAAATAATCCTAAATTATCACGGTAACCTAAGTTAAATCAAACAAGAACAGCAATATGATAATAAATTGCTATCACTATATAGGGAATCGAACCGGCGGCCCGCAGCGCTGCACCTAAACGCTTCGCCACTGCTCTATCAAGTCGTCAATCAATTAAACTTATTTGTGACAAATTATTATTAGTAATATAGTGTCTAAATTATTTAACCGGAGACCCTTTTTACTGGAAACGAGGCATTCCATCTTAGTCCTCACGGGTGACAACGCATCTGCATTTTAATTCGTAATTGAAGATAGATGTCGATGCCTATGGGCCACAGCAACCACTTACCATCAGGTGGACTGTGTGCTCGTTTGTCACCCCATACTATAAAAAAACTCGGGATGTTTCTTTTTTATATTTTCCACAGTTATTGGTTTTAAAACTGAGTTATCTATAAATTTAATATACAATGTTTTATAAAGATCTGAGTATTCATTATGAATTTCGTTCTGTAATTGATTTACAGAGCGCGATAAGAAATCAGCCATATTGCTGTCACTTCTAAAATACTTTAATGTGAAATTAAAAGCTGATGAAAAAATCGCGTACGCTGAAGCTGATTAGCCGCCGTGTCAAGTACACCCTTTTTGTTTCCGAAAATGGCTAGTAAGGGCTTAAGATCAGTCCTAAGGATAAACGGTACCGTTCGACCGTACCAATAGTGGTAGAAATTTCAGAGCATACAAGGGGTATCCGTTCTACTAGAAATAAGAATCCTATTTATAAAGTACAATTTACATTTTATTTTATAATTCTTTCCTATTGGTGGATGGAACTGTGGTGTTTTAAAAATGTGATAACATAATAAGGTAAGCGGGTAGGGAAAGAATTATCAGTCCGTTTTGAGCTATTAAACTGCTTGCTACGTAATCCGTATTTCATTGTAAATTTAGTCCTAAACAGTACAATGCTATCATATTAGAAGTTTTCCATCTGAAAGTTCTTATTATTCTCTTACTCAAAATATCTACAAACTGTATTTAAATACATTACTTTCTGTTAAAAAGATGTATTCAACGTATATTAAAAATTGGTGGTGTAAAACACAACTTAAGTATATTAAGCAGGAGTCTCGGTGGATTTAAATAATATTGTGAATTCTCACTAATTAATAAAAAGTATGTAAGTACATGCATGTGGTATACCCATTTTTATTAAACTATTTCATGTTAATAATGTTATTTTATTTTTTTACCACATAGAGCCATTGTAAGTTCTTCTTAACTAAACCTAATATGGTTCATAAGAAACAAAGGTGTCTTATGTCCATATTTTCATTGTTTTCCTAATAAACTTGCATAGAATAACCTATTTTTCAACATAATATATAAAACAATCAATCTTATCTAAGTGTTCGTACTAATATTGTATTTGAAAACTATATGCTTTAGTGCTAAGTTCATTTGATTATATATTATTTTCAAACTCTCATTAGTTGGTTAAAACTATTTGCTAGTTTTCACTTTTGTCCAATTAAACCTTCAATTCTGTCTTCGGTCGGGGAAAACTAATATTATTTTTATTTAATATTGTTAACTTACATGAATGTTTATATTGTTTTCAATATCCATAAGTGATTCTTCGTGTAATTTGATGGAGGAAGATTTTTTTTATAAAGAGGGTGCAAACGAGCACACGGTTCACCTGATATTAAGTGACTTCCGCCGCCCATAAACATCCGCAACACCAGGCGAATTGCAGGAGCGTTGCCGGCCCTTTGGAAAGGAGTAAGATCTTTTCTTGAAGGTCCCCGGGTCATATCGGTCTGGAAAAATTGCCGATGGAATACTATTCCATAGAGATATCTTACGCGGAAAAAAACTCGTAGTGAAACGTACAGTGATGAACCGCCAAGCATCCAGATGGTGAGGATGGTATCGGGAGGTTTATTAGGTTTGTAGTAGTAGTAGGACGGTTATCTAGTAGTGCGTTCATGAAATTTGGCGGCTGGGATAATTGCGAACAATTCCTCGGAGCACTCCCCGTAATAGATGCGATAAAATACGCAAAGAGATGCAACATCTCTTCGCAGCGCCAGTGAATCGAGCCAATCGGAAAGCGCTCGGTCGTCGACGATTCGAACCGCCCTATTCTGGATGCGGTCAAGTGGAAGGACCTGGCACTGGGGAACCTCAGCCCAGAGATGAGAACAGTATTCCGTGTGCGGTCGAACCTGCGCCTTATAAAGTTGCAGGCGGTCTGCCGGCATGAAATAATATCCCGTTCCGCTGAGCACGCCAAGCTTTTTAGAGGCTAATTTGGCCTTCTCTTCCAAGTGAACTCGAAACTGCACGTCACTCGATATGTCGACGCCGAGGATTCCAAAACTGGCTGAGACAGCTAGGGGAGTGCCCTGAAACTGAGGAGATACGACAAAGGGGTTCTTTTTAGCGGTTAACGCGCAAACTTGTGTCTTCTGGGGGTTAAACTG
>DWHP01002637.1:0-14230 GCA_018247895.1 Parnassius honrathi
GCTTATAGGTCTAAAGGACTTTGGTAAAGCGTAGTCCTTTCTACCAGCCTTAGGTATAAATAGAACTTTGACAATTGTCCATCGTTCTGGAGTATATCCCCACGCAAAACTTGCTCTGAAGATTTTCACCAGATAAGGATGAAGGATGTCGATACCCCTCTGTAGTTAGATGGGAATTATTTCGTCCTTCCCGCTTGATTTAAATGGCTTAAAGGAGTCAACAGCCCACCGCACCAGGTTGGCCGTGTAATGAGGACTGATCTTTTCGCGAGGCTGCAAAGATCAGTCCTCATTACACGGCCTTCGTAGGGCTCTGAAAGAATTCAAGGCTTGTGTGACCCTGGGAAATGGGTTGCCCCTAGTAACTCCAATGTTTCTGTTTCACTATTAGTGAAGTTACCATCCGGATTTTTAAGAAGCCCGATCTGATTAGATTTAGCTTTCGATAGCATTTTGTGTAGCTTTGCACTAGAGAAGACTCAACTTCCTCGCATAGCTTCCTCCACGATGCTCTCTTGGCTTTCTTAATTTCTTTATTATATTCAGTTAGGGCTGCACTATAAATATCCCACTCTTTGGTTTTCTTAGCCCTATTAATTGGTTTACCGATGTTTTTCCTAAGTTCTAGAGGTAGAGTTTGTGTGTTGCTCTTCCACTTGAATCTCTGCTGCAGTTCGGATATTATGTATTCCTTTCCGTCTTGCTATCTTTGCCTGAAGTCAAGGCGACCATAATGCTGGGCTTGTTTCTTTCGTGTAGATGTAAATTGGAGCCGGCAATGCAGTGATACGTCTCCCTACGATGAAGTGCGTGTGGAGTTGGTGATAGATTATTAGAAGAGGATATTAAGGGTTTCAAAGAATGTCTATTAAGTATAGCCTCTATTAACGCAAACAGTGTAAAAGTTTTTTCAAATGTTAAATGGCTGTTGCCCATGAACCGTTTTAAATGGTGATTTGCCGATTTGACATCAGCCTTCCAAATGCCGCCGAAGTGAGCAGCGTAATTCGTATACTTAAAACCTTTTTAACTTTCCCTTTTTTACTTGCAAAATCGGATAGAGGTTCATAGTTGATCTTTATAAAAGCTTCTACTTCTTTAGTCCCGGCGATAAAATATCTGTGAGGTCGGTAGCCTTATATGGTACACCGATGGGTCAAGCTGGACTTCGACGTAGGCTTTGCAATTTATGGAGAATGCCCCAAATTCAAACTTAGTATGAAGTAGGGTAGATTAACCTTTATTTTCTAGGAAGAAATTTTCGTCATACTTTATTGTGCAATAAAAAAACATCATTCAACGTAATTTCGTGATGTTATCCACGAAGCTGGTTTTTAGTGTGCCCTCTAGTCAGTAACGACGTTGGACGAAAATGCAACAACAAGTAGGTACAGTTATTACCAAAACTACAACTGTTGCAACTACACCGTGTACCGCACCCAAACATATTGTAAGTAAAAAAGAATGATGAATTAATGATGTACCTACATATATAGATATCACTGATTTTATTATAATTTCATCGCAAATTGTTTATTACCAAAAATGTAACTATTTTAAAACTACTACTACTACCAGCTACAACTATTAAATTCTACTAAAATTTACTAGAACATACATGTGATGTTTGCTAATTGTTATAACATTTTTGGGGCAGATGTAAATAATTTTTTATGCGCTTTTGTAAGTTAATCTTAAAAAAACCAAATCTTAAATAAGTCGTGTTATAATATAATAGCGCCATCTACTGAAGTATTTAAAAACATTCACTGGTGTCCACCCTATTAGGGTTAGCGTGACGACGACGCCGATGTGTTTATAAAATCTAAAAGATAGATGGAGTTTAACAACTTCCGATTACGAGTATCAGTCTGGTCGCTAGTGAATTACGTTTAACTTTCAACTTTCTTTTGCATCGTTTCGCAGAAGTCATTGAAAGTTTTATATAAATATGACAAATATGTGTAATTGGACATAATCACTATGTTTTGCTTGTGGATTGGATATCGCCAGGCGATCTGCACCTTCGGTACCTTTCTCGTTGCTGGTCTAGGTATTTCACATCTATCGTAAATGAGACGAGATGATCATACCGCCATCTATAGAAGATCATGCGATCTTTTTAACGTTTGTGTACACCATGGAAAGAAATAAAGAAACAAAGACTACAAAATAAAGTATACCGGGATAATTAGTCTTAACAGCTCCGTCGAACAAAAAGGATATGATGTGATGGACTCCCCGCCACACAGCAAATTCGTGCTAGAAATAAAGATAGTTTCTTGTTGCGCCTCGTAAATGCATATCAACGTTCGCATGAAGGAGATTAGGCGTAGAACTAACGACTTTTCGTGCTTTTGAAATTGCTGGTATTAAGCACCACCTGACCAGACCACTCAGCTTAACCTGGGTTGCTTGACTTCAGGCTGCTACTGACATTTTCTTGACAGAAAAACCAGATAAATTATTTTGGCTCAAACCGGGATTCGAAACTGGAACCACATGATCAGCAAACAACGGGACATTAGTACCGCATCCACTGCTGTATTTCGTCTTGAACGGAGGGGAGCACAATCAAGATAATTACAGGCTGTGAGGTATTTATATTTGCCCCGTAGCCTAATTTATATAATTTGTCCATGGAATGCGAAAGCCAGCTGGACTGTTAATTGTTCGTCTTTTCTTATAATATTAAAGTGACGAAAGAGCTAACAGTCCAATTGATCGTAAGGGACTACAGCAATTCATAGATATCTGTAACTAACTTCAAATAGAGCTACACATGCGTTATCACCTCTCAAGAATAAGATGGAAACCTTCCGAGTTATACTAGTTGTCTATGTCGTTACCGCAAAAGGAACCCCTTCGTCGTATCTCCTCAGTTTTAAGGCACTCCTCTTGTTGGCTTAACCAGTATCAGAATCCTCAGTGTCGACATACCGAGTGGTGTCACTTGGAAGAGAAGGCCAAATTGGCCTCCAAAAGCTTGGCGTGCTCAGCAGAGCAGGACGGCATTTCATGCCGGCACACCGCCTGCAACTTTACAAGGCGCAGGTTCAGCCGCACATTGAATACTGTTCCCATCTCTGGGCTGGGGCTCCCCGGTGCCAGCTCCTTCCACTTGACCGCATCCAGCGCAGAGCGGCTCGAATCGTCGATGACCGAGTGCTTTCCGATCAGCTCGATTCACTGTCAAATGTGTGTGTGAATGAAGAAAATGAAAATTATCCTTAAGATAAGAAGGCAACCTTGGATCATTTAAAATTTAATAAAGTACAAGTGAAATTCTAGAGCATCGCCTTTGACGTATAGGCATTTATGCTTTGAATGATAGGATATGTGGTTATACTTACGTAAACCAAAACTAAACCTTATGGAATTATTAAGAAAGCGCTTCAATTTATTTAGAAGCTTTTCTAATAGGTCTGGGTAACAATTATCTGCATAATTAATAATAGGTTGAATGACGGAATGGACCAGCGTAAGCTTGGTTTTGAATGGTAGGAAATTTTTAAGACGATAAAGGGAACGTAAGGTAGCAACAACTTTACGACTTAAAATTCTGATAACCGTTGGCACCAAAGCGGTGACTACGCCGCCAACGGCTTTTAAGACCGAGATCGACTGGCGGCTCAACCACCAACACCTGCAAGAGAGACCTCCAGATCCCGTACCGACGAACTCAGCGGACGATGGCCGTTGCAACTAGAATAATCAGAAAATATTAAAACGAATTCTTAACGGCTTGAATTATGATGCAATTGAAGAATTGTTCATAAAGATCACTTAATCGCTCACACACACATATACACATACACACAAGTGCATACACACACACACACACACACACACACACACACACACACACACACACACGCACACGCGCAATTTGGCCTTACATATAGAGTTAGTACCATATTATCACATTTTTATTTTTTTAAATAACATATTTATTAATAATAGAAATATACAGTATAATAATTATAAAATCGGTGGGGAAGCTTGGGGCCTGTAGCACAGTTTTAATTAACGCAGGCTTCAGAGCTCAAAAATAATTGTAACTACGATGTAATGTGTGTTAATAAATTCATTTCACTTGCTGCTAAAAATGTCTTAATGGAGTTTTATATGGATGATCTATTATCCGGATATCAATCTGTGGAAGAAGGTAAAGAACTCTACCGGCAAATAAACGCATTATTCATGAAATTTAAAAGCGGTCAACCAATAACGATGAGTTACTGTAATGGATGCTAGGAGTGTATAAGGAAGAGGAAAGGGTAATTAGAAAAGAACTAAGGGTAAAAACAGATTCAGTAATAAAAACACTTGGACAAACCTGAAATAGGAACGAAAACGCCTTCAGATATACACAATACCGGAACCAAAGCTGAAAATTACAGTTGAGTTCGCAAAACATTTCGACCCTATTGGTTGATCCTCACCTACTATTATATTTAGTTAGAGAAGAAGATCCTGAGAATACTGGGAAGATTAAAAAAACTCGTAGCTCACAGCCGAACGAACACCCGGTAATCCTCCCAAAAAATGCCAAACACACTTAACTAATTGTTCATGATGCATACAGGAAGGCATTCTACGGAGGATAACAGTTAACGTTAAATTACTTGAATTCTAAATATTGGATCATCAGTGCGAAACATTCGCAGGTGTACTGTTTGTGTACGGCATTAGAGTGCCACAAAAAGTCAACTCATAGGCCAGCTACCATCTGCAATAGTAACATCCAGTCGAACATTCAAAAACAGTAGAGTAGATTACGCTAGACCTATAAATATTAGAACCACTAAAGGTCGCGGGCGTCGCTCTCACAAGGGATACATTTGCATATTTATCTGCATAGCCGCAAGAGCAATGCACGTCGAAATAGTAAGCGACTTTACGGCTAAAGCGTTTCTGACAGCATTTTGACGGTTTGTTGCTAGACGCGGACACTGTAGCGACATATAGAGTAATAACAGGACTAATTTTGTCGGAGCATCGCGCCAACTGCAACGACTGTTTGACTCAGAGAAGACAAACAAGGTGGCGGAGATTACTGAAAGCCTCGCCAACAACGGAACTACGTGGCATTTTATTTAAAGCAGCCACACGCCCCAAATTTCGGCGATCTCTGGGTAGCAGGAGTAAAATCCGTTAAACACCACTTAAAATGGGTTATTGGGGATTCAACTCTGAATTTCGAGGAGATGACGATAGTCTTATGTCAGATTGAGG
Organism: Parnassius honrathi; assembly: GCA_018247895.1. Taxonomy (NCBI): domain Eukaryota; kingdom Metazoa; phylum Arthropoda; class Insecta; order Lepidoptera; family Papilionidae; genus Parnassius; species Parnassius honrathi. The sequence goes on from DWHP01002637.1 coordinate 5,239, forward strand.
CATGTCTAAATTCAAGACCCACAAGATCAACAGCCACTGACGCCAGGACATTTTGTTGTCGGTGAACAATTGGTATTAGCACCTGATAACAACTTCGAATCGTCAAACACAGGTAGTGTCAGGAGATGGCAGATGACTCAACGCATGGTGTAAGATTTAAGAGAAGAATTTGGCGGCGTTGGTCACGTGAATACTTATTTCAATTTCACCAGAGTTACAAATGGAAAAATCAGAATCCAGAGCCAAAAATACATGATATTGTGTTAACCCTTCAATATGCACATGGTCGGATATATTCCGTCTAATTCCAAGCGGTCGGATCTGACCACACCCACCCACAGCAGTTTAAACCATAAAAACGTATATTTAGAGACTACTTGTCTATGAAGAAGTTGGGTATTATAGGCTCCACGTCAAATTTTCTATCCTCTAATGCAATAAAAACTCGGTTTGTCTACGGTATTTATTTATAATATACGTTAATTTCGTACGCCAGTTAGGTGAGGCGTGTTATTGTGTTGATTTTTGGATTTTTAGTGTGTTATTAGCTTTTAGTAGAGTGTTTTATTATAAAATTGTTATAAAACTTTTTGCTTGAATATAATTTATCTTTCTACGTAAATAATTTCGAGTAATATATAGAAATAATTATGATATTAACGCCGCTGTCCTGCGCTGAGTATGTACATTTTTTACTACGAAAATGCAATTAAAATCTATTTGTAATGAAGTAAAAGCACTAAAACAAGTAACATAACATAATAAATAAACAGAAACAAGTATTATTAAAAATTTTGACTGGCACTGAGGGGTTAATAATTGAGGATGGTTTGTCTGCAGTGACATGGCTATACGGAATTATAGAGAAGAAACACACAGGAAAGGATGGATTAATCAGGTGCTTACTGTAAAATACAAACAAAACCGTATCAAACGACCGTTGTCTGTAAAGACCCAAGGAAAGGCGTCAATCAAACACAGGACTGCGCGGCTGACTGGTTTATTCTCCAAACGTGTTATTACAGTTTCCACAATTACCCACTATTCCTATAATAAAACCTTACATTTTCCCCCTTCAAATCTTTGCATTTCTCTTATTACGATTAAAAGCACGCAAATCTCGCAAAGACGCGTTGGGTGGCGTCAGTGTCGGGGACTGTATAGATTCCGAGAAGGGCGCTGACTTATACGAGGTTACATCCCATACATTCGGTAAGTGTGTCCTCGATGCTGTCGCCCCACCTGACGCGTCTTCGAAACAAGCCCCATCGTCATCGCTACAGACCACATCACTTTTATTACCATTTCTATCGTCACCCTGGATTTCCTCCTCCCTTGAAGCCTGACTTATGCGCGTTAAGGAATATCTATTTTTATTTTTTATTGGAATTACTTGATCCAGATGCCTACGTAATTCAATCACCTTTCCAACGTTCACCTTACATGAGACTGGACCCGTTTTACACACGACTTTATCCTCGGCCCACTTTTCTCCCCTCGCGGAATAGGCGCGCGTCAGTACGGGATCACCGGGTTGTACGTCGTGGTCGCGGTGAGTGCGCCGGCTGCAGCCGCCTGGCGCTGCACGCGGCGCGCGTGACGCTCGCCACGTCCATGCGCATCGCGTCCAGGCGACCACGGGAGGCACTCCTGTACTCGTGTGTTCGCAATTCCGATACTTAACCTTCTGTATACGAGGTGGGGTATGACATACACCAGCATTAAAAAACTTGTTACAATTTTTAAACGAAAAAGGCGCTCAAGTTAGTTTTCTCAGTAGCTGCAAATGCGAGGTTGCCACTCCAATCCGTGCGAAACATTTAGTCCGGCGTCTGTCATAAACCGTGTGACACGTGCGTGAAGTGCGTTTGAGTATCACACACCCCACCATGTACGGCGTGTGGCCCAAAAGGTAAGTGTAACTACTTTTGGTTTTTACGTTACGGTTTAACGTGGTGAAATATTGTTTGTTGTTAATAATTTTACTAAAACATGTCTCAGTTAGCGGAAGAAGATATATTACGAGCATTGACAGAAGAAGACAATGATTGTGACACTGAGTTTATGAATACCGAACAAGAATCGGATGGTGATGCAGATCATATCAGTGCTGAAAGCAGTAGAGATAGTGAAGTGGATGCTGACATACCATCTTTAGATTCAGACGGTGATGACTTACCACTCTCGGAGTTGCAACAAGCTGATCATACAGAATATATAAAGGTAAAGATGGGGTTACAAAATGGCAAAATAATCCATACCGGCTTGCAATTCGTAACAGAGCTGAAAATATTATTTATCATCTATCCGGCATAAAATCAGCTGCGAGAAACAAGAACTCACCTATTCAGTGCTTTTCTTTACTTATTACTGAAAATATGATCGCTGACATCGTGAATTACATCAATGAGAAAATTCGTTTGTAATCTACTAACGACCCACAAAAATCAGAAACAACACTGGCAGAAATGAAGGCACTATTTGGCTTGCTTTTTCTATCTGGTTTAGCGCGTTCTGGTCATCAAAACACAATCGACTTATGGGCCACAGACGGTACAGGAATGGATGTGTTTCGAGACACAATGTGTAGAAACAGATTTGTTTTCTTACTGCAAAATTTGAGATTTGATAGCGCTGCTACACGAAGTGAGAGAATAAAGATAGATCGATTAGCCCCGATCAGAAGTATATTTGAACAATTTGTAAAAAATTCTCAAGATGTTTACATTCCGTATGAAAACCTTACTTTGGATGAAGAACTAGTAGCCTTTAGAGGACGTTGTGGTTTCCGCCAATACATACCATCCAAACCAGCAAAATATAGCATAGAAATTCATGTTTTGGTAGACAATAAGACCTATTACACTCTAAATATGGAAATATATTTCGGCAAGCACACCTGAGAATGTTATTAGCAATAAACCCTACGACGTAGTTGATTGACTGGTACAATGTGTTTCACAAAGTTCACGAAATATTACAATGGATATTTTTTTTTACAAGTTACGAGAGCACTAATCATTTATTGAAAGATCATAAACTGACTGTGGTTGGAACGTTACGCGCTAATAAAACTTGTATTCCACCTGTATTCAAAACAAATCGTGAAGTAAATACTACAAAATTTGGATTCCAAAAAGATATTACAATCTTATCCTACGTACCAAAGCCACGTAAAATGGTGTATATGATGTCGTCATTGCATCATGATAAAGAAATCGATCTTGAAACAGGAAGTCAGCAAAAACCGGCTATTATTACGTTCTACAATCAGACTAAAAGTGGCGTTGATGTTGTTGATAAATTATCAAGAACTTACGATGTTTCACGTAATTCTAAGCGTTGGCCTCTGACGATATTTTTCGCTTTACTCAATCATGCTGGTATGAATAGTATGATTGTACACATGTTCAACAACGGCATCGAGAAAAATAAAACTAACTTGAGAGGAAAATTCATTCGGGAATTAGGTTTGTCTTTAGTAAGACCCCATCTAGAAACAAGAAGGCAGAACCAAAGACTTCCTAGGGAACTGCGCCAAAGAATTTGAAAGAGTTTTAAGTACAAGCAACCCTGGAGAATCCCTTCCACGACCAAGTTACTCCACTCCGGAGCGTGGGTGATCCGTACCGACCGTACTGATCAATCTCTTCTTGTCTTAACAATTCCAGTATCTTTAAGTCTTCCTTACATCTCACTCCGATACCAACCATAAGATGAATTGAAGTTGTGTTTATACTTCTTGGATAGGTACTATTTATAGGCCTTAACACTCGACTGATATTTTTGTACCACAACGGTGAACTTCCTAGACATAGCGTAGTCAAAACAGCCAAAATTGTTCTATGTAGCCGTTCTACCTGACATTTACCCTCGGCACACCCGTGGTGATGATAATATGCCGAAAGTTTTCTTCTTCGCTGAACTCTTGAAATTCACCCCCGGTAAAGTGTGATCCTCAGTCGCTTATGATTCTAACAGGATTCCCAAAATGTTGTTAGTGTACTTAAAGCTTTTCCACAATCTCTTTACTTGTTGTACTCTTCGAAGGGAAGATCCACGTGAACTTAGTGAAACCATCCACAATTTTCAATATGTGCTTGTACAGTTTCTTTGTATCTGTCAGTGATCACAAATGGTCTGTATGAAGTGTATTAAACGGAGAACCTTCCTTATCCATTGGATTGAGATATCCTTCTTCCTTCCCAGCTTTATTTGAAGCTTCTTTAATACGTGGTAGAGCCATGCTGCAGTTATATTAGTAGTATAGTTGTAGCCTGAACGGGTCGGCTCTACCGGTGAAGGACCACGCTCTCACAGAATACCAGCATAATATAGTAGCTTAATGCTGCTGTGTTTCGTATGGTGAGTATAGAGAACCTTAAAAACATGATATGCAGGATGCCACAAGCTCTTGCAACTTCTTATCTAAATCCGCGATATAGCAAACTTGATTCATTATATGCCCAATATCTCTAAAAGTGCCCCTTACTGTGCACTTGTTTTATCATCTGTGTCTCTAGTTACTTAGGTATAATCAGCTGCTTAAGCTCTTCTTTGTAGAGAAGTTTATTGTCTAACCAGTAATCTGAAAAAAGTTATGTTTCGGTACTTTACACACTGCCTTCAATCCGTGATCATTTTGTTGAGCTTTATTTGGTGTTGCAACCTGTTGATCGTTGTAAACAAACTGATATAATAATAATTAGCCAGCGAGCAACTTTTGGTGACAATTCCTTTTTCTTCAATTTCACCTCAAAGGCTTGACAATCAGTAACTATTTTGAAATGGTTACCATATAATTTTTTTCACAGTAGCTAATGCTTCTAATTCGTTGCTCGAATACTTTGACCCTGCATCAGTTGTCCATTTGCTCATATAATAAACAGGGTGCCAGCCGTTTTCGTGTTGCTACAACAATATGACAGAATAGGCAACTGCAAGAGTATCAGTACGCAATTCGGTACGTAAGATAAAGCCATAAATCTTTAGTACTAGAGAATCTGCTAACTTTCGTTTTATGTTTTCAAACTGTTTCGTTTCCCCCAAACTCAAACAAAACATAATTTTTGAGTAGTACAGATAGTGGATTGGCTATGTGTGCATAATATTTAATGTATTTTCTAAAGTATGAGGTAAGACCTAGAAAACTGTGAACTTGTATTGCTGTTAATGGTCTTGGGTATCCCATTACAGCATCTATCTTCTTTGTAGTGGGTCTTACTTCTCCGTTATTTACCAAGTGTACTAAGTACTCTATTTTTCTAAAAATCAATCTTGCTTTTTCCGGTTTATCTCCAACCCATACTGCTCTGAAATCATAAGCGTATTTTTAAGACGTTGCACATCTTGGACTTCATCTAGAGCCGAAATCAACAAGTCGTTAACGAATAAATTGACATTCATCTATTGCTGGTAAATCTCTGAAGACTATAGTTATAAATCTCATGAAATATTTCGGATAGATACTCAAACCAAAAGAATCTATTTAAAATTCATAATGCCCACTGTGCGTAACAAAAAATGTGTACCTAATTGACTCGTCACATACTTTTAGATAGAAAAATCCATTTTTCGAGCACAATGTAGACCCGAGCGTTCTCGTCTTTAAACGTTTTTCTATTATACATTCTATAGTCAACACCATAAAATACCATAATACATACATAATAGAACGAGGGAGTGGGCGGAGTCCGTGTGGCTACTAAAATGTCACTTAAATGTCAATTCACTCCTATAAATGTCTACACAATCAATCGTTTCCAATTTTCGTGTCAAGCGTCGCTGCATACAATTTATTTGAAAAATGGCAAATTGTGCAGTAATTACGTGTCGAAAGAAATTAAAAATAAGGGAGACATATTCTACCACCAGTAAGTCGAAACTATTTATATTTTTTGAAGATTAGGAATAAAAATAAAGAAATATTTTTGGGTCAAAACATTAATCATAAGCCTAAAATGTGTTTTTAGTAGTGATAACTGTTGTATGTGTGCTCCCAGCGACGCCGATCTTCATACAGTGTAAGATTGACAGCCATTCTATTGTGTATCATAGTATTCTGTGGTCAACCCAGAGACTAACAGAATTGTCGTTTTTCTTGAATAATACAATCAGCTACTATATTTTGAGTAAAAGTTAAAGTTACAGCCTATATACGTCCCACTGCTAGACACAGGCCTCCGCTCATTTCTGAGAGGGTTTTAGGGCAAGGAATTGTCCGCCAAGCTGCCCCAATGCGTGTTGGCGAACTTCACATGTCTTCGAAATATTCTTTTTTTTATTTTTTACACTTGCAGGTTTCCTCACGATGTTTTCCTTCACCGCCGAGCACGTGGTATATATATATATATATTCTGCGTGACTTACGCGCATTATGGCCTTTTCTAACCATTCTGCAACCTGCTTATCCACTACCTCCTACTCCTTCAGCACCAGAGGTCGTGGTCGTGCCACAGATATATCATCTTTAAGCATGATTTGGAGCTGCAGCGGTTCTTTCTTCGTCTGCTGAGGATTGTAGTTCTGTACGCAATTTAACATTTCCTCTCTCGGAGCCGGATCCTTCATGTGACCTATAATAAAATTAAATGAGCATACCTCACTCGCATAATATCCCAGTCGTTCCCATTCTTTATTATAAAATTTCACGCAACCTCCTTTTAACACAACGGTAACGTTGTTAAGAAATTCCTGACCTACTATCACATCATATGGTATATAATCCTGACGTAATACATGAAATATAATATCTGGGTAGCACTGTTGGTCCACGCACTAGTTAACGCGACACCTTCCCATTAAATACACTATTGATTATTCAATACCTGATAACAACAATTCAACCTTTACGCATTCTGATTTTCCCATAGGCTCCTATATTTTGTCGGAGATTATGTTTAAGTTTCTAACCAAGCGTACTAATGCTTTTATCTGAAGATTAAACTTTGCATTTTTTTCGATATGGTTTTGTAGATATTCAGGTTTTCTTTCAGATCAATTTAGGACGTAACACCATATAGCATGATTTTATTTCCATTCACGACCACTATTCCTTCTACGATATATTTAATCGCGACGTAATCAGGAATCTTGGCAGGTCTCGTTTGGCCGTTTCTTACTGCTGCTTATAAGTTGATGTATGGCTTTATCATCAACTTGATCGGTGAATTCTTGAAGTAGTGCCGTTTTTGGCTTCTCTTAGCACTTATGTGGTCGTTCCGCCCGTAGCCATAGCTGCGCTGTGCCGGTGAGCAGTCTTCTCGCGATAGGAAGCTGCTGCAGCAGGGTCCACTCAAGTATTTCGGCGCGGTTATCACCATATTGCCCATCCATTCGTCATCTCTTTCAAACGCATCTTTTCTCGCTTGCACTCACTCCTGCCTGTGTACCTTTACTGTTTTATAATCTTACACATAGACTTCGGATAGGTATATTCTAAGTCTATGATCCTGCATATATTTCATAGATAACACGACGTGATACCCGTGATGGAAGAAATAGCGTAACTATTGTGTCGAGACAAAAATTCGCGGATCTAAAAAATTAATGACCGACTCTTGCTTCATTCATTACTACAATTTACTTAAATGAAGTACCGTGACAGTCTTTTTTGACAGAATTTTGGAGCAATTAGCCAACCGCGCTGCTTCAGTACATGTTGGCGCACATCACGTATCTTTGAAACATTTTTATTCCTCAAACATGCTGGTTTTCTCTCGATGTATTTCTTCACTGCCGAGCACTTGGTAAATCAGAACCTCATATTACAATTAGCAATTACAGTCGTGCCGGCGGGGATTGAACCCCGGTTGCTCTCGTGTAGGCAAGTGTAGGTGCAGGCCTTATATATCAGAAAATTTAAATTTTTACTAAGCAAATATGTTTAAAGGTAATAAGCTCTGGGAAAGAGGTGATTGCAACCATACTGATTCTAAGTATTTTCATACTAATTGTATAAAACAATATATTGTAAACGAATTTATGTAAAAAGTCCCGCTTGGTTTCTTAATGGTTCCTCCCAGGACTGAGGTTTTTCACAAACCTGTTTTTTACGAATCATTGGTAAAGCTTAAATGACTTTCGATAAGTATTCCTGTAATGAATATTGTATAAAAATAAACCTCGTCTAATCCCTTCCAGTACCGAAAAATTACAGCTTAGCCCCTGAGCTACCACCGCTCATTCTAAAGTAATTTTTTAAATTAATGATTATAAATCTCTTAGCGTTTGAATGTTCAGCTTTACAGCTTGTATGTGTATAATAAGAGTTGTGACGTGTTAAGTAGATTTCAGACCACGCTATAATATTAAGTAAATATATATAACTGCTAAGTTCAAAACTTTGTCTATAATTGTTTACGGTTGTTGGTGACAGGTCTTAAGTTTTGCTATAAAAACGTCTCTTTCAACTACCGTAGACGAACAAAAAGTGTAAAATAGATTTCAGACCACGCTATATTATAATAGCATAGAGTATATAGCTTATAGCACAACAATATCGCGCAGTACACAGAGACAGACAGTCAGAGAGTACAGAGAGACAGACACTGCAAAGTTATTTCACCCCTTTGCTGTACGAAAGCCAAAGCACGCCGTTTGCTATACGAAAGACGAAAAAACCAGATGCTTGTTATCGATATATACGACTGTTGCCTTAACCTTTCTATATGCATATAATCGGATCCGCCCAAGGCGATATTCCGTCAAATTCCAAGCGGTCGGTACCCACAGCAATTTAAACATTAAAAACTTATATTTAGGTAGACTTTTCTACGAAGAAGGTTGGTATTATAGGCTTCTTGGGAAATTATCTATCCTCTAATGCAAAAAAAAATCAGTAAGTCTATGGTATTTATTTATAATGTACGTTCATTTCGTATGCCTATTAGGTGTGTCGTGCTATTTTTCTAGTGTGTTATTAGTGTTTACTATAGTGTTTTATTATAAAATTGTTAAAAAAGTTTTTGTGTGAATAGAATTTATCTGTTTA
>DWHP01002638.1:0-14229 GCA_018247895.1 Parnassius honrathi
AGAGCTTTGTTTCACTAAGCCAGTCTATACTATTGCACCTCGATGTGAAACTATCATAGAGTGTTCTGTAAGAAATCTGGACATTAATCCGCTCCTAATAGCTAACCGCATCGTAAAAGTTAAATCAAATTCAAGAATTAATATTTAGGTTGTAAATACTTCTGAAAACGAATTAATCGACGATTCCGATCTAAAACTAATGCTACAACCTTTGGAAAATAAATATAATCATCAAATCTTTTATACTTCTTCAGACAGTTCTCGAAACAACGCGCTTACTCGCACCAGTGAAACTCCAAATCTCTTAAGATTGTCACACCTAAATAGAGAAGAGAAAGAAGCACTATGTGATCTTTGTTGTACTTACTCCCTAAACGTCTTGCAACACGATATTCCTACTTCGTCTTCTATACCAATTAACACCAAGTCTTACCGCTTCTCTGACATTCATAAGCCGGAAGTAGAACGCCATATAAATAAAATGCTTGATGACGGCATCATCAAACCTTCGACATCACCTTGGTCATCACCAATTTGGATAGTCCCAAAGAAGATCGATGCGTCCGGGCAACGTAAGTGGTGTGTAGTCACAGATTACCGTCGTCTGAACGATATCACTACAGGAAATTCTTATCCGGTAACCAACATAACAGAAATTCTTGATCAGTTAAGGAAATGTAAATACTTTAGCACTTTAGGTTCTGCTTTCAGTTTCCATCAGATAAAAATGTCTGAAAAAGATGCTCCTAAAACCGCCTTCTCCGTTCTGCAAGGACTTCGAATTCACAAGAGTGCCTTTTAGAGCAAAAAACGCCCCTCCAACATTCCAAAGGTTGATGAACACCGCTCTAACTGGCTTACAAGGACTCCAGTGCGTCGTTTACTTAGGTGACATCGTTATTTACTCATATAATATTCAAACACACATAAATAATCTTTCTAACGTCTTTGACAGACTCCGACACTTCAATTAAGCTCCGACCAGATAAGTGCGAATTTCTCCGAAAGGAAGTATCATATTTTGGTCACATCATTACCAACGAGGGGGTAAAGCTAAATCCTGAGAAAACTCAAGCTCTTCAAGAATTTTCCCAATCTCGATGTTCAAAAGATATCAAATCTTTCATGCGATTAGTGTCGTACTATCGAAGATTTATACCAAATCTATCCATAATTGCAAAGCCTTACAAACCTTCTGAAGAAAAATGTTCCTTTCGATTGGCAAAATGAGCAACAACTAGCCTTCGAAACTGAAAAATTGTTTGACTACCGCCACAATACTAGCATACCCAGACTTCACAATACCTTTCGTGTTGACTTGTAATGCATCAAATTTTGCTGTTTTGGCCATATTATCACAGGGTCCCATAGGAAATGATAGACTTGTCGCTTATGCTTCAAGAACTTTAAATAAAGCCGAGTGTAACTACAGTATAACGGAAAAGGAATGCTTAGCAATTCTTTTCGGTACTAAAGTATTTAGGCCATACATATATGGTCGTCGTTTTAAAATTATTACCGACCACCGCCCACTTAAGTGGTTATTTAACTGCAAAGACCCGGGGTCAAAACTAGTAAGATGGAGGCTGAAATTAGAAGAGTACGAGAGTACTACGAGGTCGAATACAAAAAGGGCAAAATTAACAGTAACGCAGACGCATTACCCCGTTTCCCCGTTAATTCGGTTGTATAAAATGATACTATCTCAGATCCGCAACTTTCTACCTCCCACGAAGAACCTCAAACTACTCAAACCTCATTGAACTGGGTGACTTGGATCTCAGCCCATCGAAACTGCTGAATCCCGAACACATTGATTCAATTCGATTAGACTCAAAATCCCCACAAAATTCCTGTAACGAATCAAATAAAGGCCCTGAAAATAACTTGGTCCGTTGCAACGACGACTACTCTACATTCCTTAAAACGTTTTCTAAAAATGATAAGACATTTAATACCTATATAAAAGAATATAATGAGAGCCTTTTAAAAAGTAATTGCAAAACAACCCTAGTTCCCGTATCTATCGATTTTGACGAATCAAATCCCTACCTTGAAGATATTCTTTCCGGTTTAAGTGACACAAAGGTCTTAAACGAAGAACGAGAACTTCACTCATTTAAAAAGATAGAGTCGAAAGGCAAAATTTATTATCTTCTCTTCACGAAACTATATTATTTTGATGACTGCTCCTATCCCAAAATCTTCAAAACCTTAAAAACCGCAAGGGACGACATTATACTTTCAGGTAATATTAGTAAAATCGTAGTTTCTGATTTTAAGAATCTGTTCGAACAACATTCGTTTGTCAAAATATACGGCATGCTTATGTATTTATATAACAACACAAATATAACAATAAATATACATCATAACAATATAATATACCCTGTACCAACAGAGATATCGAAAATTCTAAAAGAAAATCATGATATACCAATAGCCGGTCACTTAGGATCAAATAAAATGTATAATAAAATTAAAGAACGTTATTATTGGAAAAACATGCGCGCAAATATAGAGAGGTATATACAACATTGCAAGCTTTGCCAAACAAATAAACCGTTACGCAAAATTAACCGGTCTCCTATGCAAATCACAATCACTTTTACTCGCCCATTTGAGAAAATAAGTTTAGACATAGTAGGCCCCTTACCCGAAGCGGGTTTCCACAAACTACGATATATACTCACTCTCCAAGATGATCTTACCAAATTTTCTACAGCCTATTCAATTTCCAACGTCACCGCGGAAGAAACATGCGAAGCTCTAGTTCACTTCATTTCGCAATTTGGAATCCCTAAATCAATAATCACCGATCAAGAAACAAATTTTACGGCTGACCTCTTCAAACACACACGTAAATTTTTTAAAATAAGACGTATTTGGTCCTCTCCATATCATCCCCAGACTCAAGGTGCTCTCGAAAGGACCCATGCCACTTTGAAAGAGTATCTTAAGTCCTTCGTGAACGAAAATCAAACCAACTGGCACAAACACGTCTATACCGTAATGTTAGCCTATAACAGTAACGTTCATACAACAACTCCGTTCACTCTTTACGAACTCCTTTTTGGTCATAAGCCGTATATTCCCGATGCTATTGTCGAATCAAGAAGTGACGTTACCTATCCTGATTACATTAAAATGCTTCAGCATCGATTAAAGATTTCTAGAGAGAAAGCCCAACAAAATATACAACTTTCAAGAGAAAGGTCTAAAACGTACTACGACAGAAACTCTCGCACGGTCAAATATAAAATAGGAGATTACGTATATATCAAAAACCATTTTCGTCTTCGCAAAGCCTTCTCCCCTATATGGAAAGGGCCTTACAAAATTGTCAAAGTCCACAGTAATAATACCCTTACTCTCCTTATTAACAGACGCAATGTTAAACACCACTTCGATGAAGTAAAGCTCGCTCATGAGTTAAGTTTTTAAATATCAAAATCACATTCGTTTTATGACATATATTTTAACATTTACAATTCATTTATACACCTTTCCTTTACATCATATACACGTTATTATCAATCTAGACTTAGTAAGCTTTTAATTATTATTTACAGAAGTACCAGCGTATTTTGTGCTACTATTCTTGCAACCGGCAACGGTCAATATACTGAACGCATCGACAAGAGCCCTGGCATACTCTTCGACCCTGTTGGTACATTGAGGATAATTAATGATCAATTCCACATCGTTATTCCTGTGACGTACATCCTATCTAACACCATTTGGAAAACATTCATGAAGTATTTAAAATAATCCAATTCCAGTGTCGTGAGAGTACCGACATGGATTATACTCACTGCGAAAATATGTTACAACCTCTAGAAGCACTTTACAACGACATCTTAAGAGATTTTAATGCGATTTCCCATATTATCTTAAATGGCATATCCAAGAGATCTGCCTGGTTCTCAGGTACTGGTACGGTATTTAAACACATTTTCGGTACACTGGATGAAGATGACGCTGAAAGCTACGATAAAACTATTCGCGCTCTATTTAATAACGAAAGTAAACTAGTAGAATCCATCAAAAATCATATTTTAGTTTCTAAATCCGCTATTTCTAATGTTAATAAATCCCTGGAGGAACTAAATGACAATCAAATAAAGTTAAATAGCGTCATTGAACTTTGATCTTCTACTGTTAAAAATGCATCTGAAATGTTTAATATACTCGGTTTTCAAACGAAACTATCCAATGTTTTAAATAATTTGCTATCTAATTTACTTACAATGTCCTTCAAACTCGAAGATTTATTAAACTCAATTTTATTTGTAGAAACCAACACCTTACATCCATCTATACTAAGCCCAACTCAAATGTATAATGATATAATTAGTAACCTAAGAATTATGCCAAAATACAAAGATTTTCCAATATCTCTAGAATTAAGCAACATTCATACTTTAATTAACATTGCCGATTTAGTATGTTATTATTTAGATAATAAGCTTATTTTTATCATAAAATTACCTTTAGTTAGTTTGTTAGAATACAATATATATAAGAACTTACCTTTGCCAACCCCACATGCTCAAGATAGTGCAAACTCTTTTGCCATGATCATTCCTTCTGGAAAGTTTGTATCGCTAAGTAAAGATAAAACAAGTTATGTTTATCTACAAGACATAAATAATTGTAAAAATATCCCGACAAATACCTACCTTTGTGATGTTATAGATGTAGCTACAATATCCAATAATGTACTCTGTGATATAGAAATTATGACGAAAGCCTTGACTTCAATCACAGATAACTGTATATTTAGACTAATTTCCGGTGATCTGGATATATGGCATAAACTAAACAACAACAAATGAATTTTTGTTCAAACCAAATCCACTAAGTTATCAGTGGAGTATAGTAACAATTTAACAGAATACACTCTATCCGGTTCAGGCTTATTCACCACTCCACCTGATTGCGTACCTCTCCATAAGAATATGAAATTAAAAACTAAGCTCTACCCTAGTATAAATTTCTCGCAATATATTCGGATTTTAATATAATCGATTTGTGTCCTTCATAATTAAATCCAGTTGTAATTTCTAAATAGTTTTTTTTAAAGACATTTCGTGAAGCCCGTATACGTTACATTTGCATAAATGTATTGAGAGGCCAAAGTTAATATATATTACTTTTCTTAAATTTTTGTCTGAGTGACTCTTTAGGTTTTGAATCATAGATTGCTCTAATGGCCTTTTTTGTATCACAAATATAATATCAGTGTCAGTTTTGTGTCCTCATAGCAAAATACCATACGACATAATGCTATGGAAATAGCTAAAGTAAATTAGTCTAGGTGTTTCAACACCGGTGAGAGTTCTTTTTTACAGCATATGCTGCAGAACTAAGCCTACTAGCTTGTTTTCATATATGATGGCCCCACTGAAGCTTTGCGTCTAGTGTGATTTCAAGAAAAATGGTGGTATCAACAAGTCCAATCTCCTCCCCATTTAAAATGACATTAGTTTTAACATGTTTGATATTATAAGTTACGAATTTCATACATCTAGTTTTAGTGCCATATACAAGAAAATATAATAAGCAGATCGTTAGCAATTCGTCGCAAATATACGGTACGCTTCCCGATGAAGTTGGTCTGAAAAACCCTACAAACAACAACGGTGGCCATGTTACCAACGATACGACGCTTTGCCAGAGTAATACTATTTTGGGTCTTGACCTAACCAGTATTTTATAGATTGTTTCTTTATAATTTATATCAAATTTTATTTTCATTACACTTGTAATTTGTATGATGTTAATATTTTCTTGCGGTTTTTTGCCTATATTTTTGCCCTTTTGTGTTACTCAAAAGTAACGACGCACCGCAACCTTTCTTTGTATAAAGTTGGTTGTAGGTGTCTACGCACTGCAAAATACACTGGTGGCTGCCATCAGGTGGAATGTTAGTTAATTTTTCATATCAGTTCAATAAAAAAAATTAACAAAATTGCATAGAGGGAACTGTTTTAAAAACTGGAACTTTTATAAATCGGAATATTAACTATGTATTAAACTTTAGACCATCCAGGCGAAGAAACTTTGTTAAGTCGTCTGCGGTTGCTGCGTCCGCATCAAAAATAATATCCTTTAGAACACAAAACGTCTTTATTTAATGTGCTTAACATCAAAATTGAGTTCGCTTGCGGTTTTTGTTTTCTTTAAGGATTTATAATATAGTAAATAAAGCTATATATAGTATAATATAATAAATAAAGCTTTAAATATTTATATTTTATTTTACTTTAAGTTAAATATCCAATATTTAATAATTTCATTGCCTAGCGAATATTTGTGCGAAATCACGCAATATAGGAGTTTACATTGTTGTTTGTTATTTCGCCTTTGTGTTTTCGGTATACAATTTCAATATTTCGTATATTACAAGTATGTATGTCGGTTAACGAAATTTCCTTATTTTTATGTTTAAAAAATGTTACCCCAATATTAGAATTTTCCTTTATTTCCCGGTTATAAAAAAATTGCACAGAAACACTCATAGAAATTCGCAACAATTATCTATGGGCCACACGAACACTTGTTTCTTGGAGGTATTAAATGTCATTAGTCAAAACGAAAACAACATATTCTAAATATCTTGTAACTCCAGTTCAATTCAATTCGAAACTGTATTGTAGGAGCTGTCATAAAACCGATTCAACCATTGACAACTTCATCGAACTCGTGGCAATTTGTAAACTGCGGTGCCACGCTGAAAAGTTTCCCTAACTTTATAATTGGTGTTGGTTCAGTAAGTCTATTAAAGAAATAACAATGCTGGGACGAAGTAAATGCGACAGGCGTAGGACAATAACGTTTGCGTAACCATTAGAGGGTTGTAAAGCAGTACCATAGATAAAATGAATTTAATTTCTTTACTTATATGCATTAATAAAGTTATATTTTTCTTTTATGATCATCATTATCGTCACCGTCGTCATCATTACAGGCCTTCACATGCCTACTACTGAACGAAGGCCTCCTTCAATGTTCGAACTCTTATTATCAATATAAAATGAAGTATACATTAATAAATTAAATTTAATTGAGTTCGTTTTTCAGATAAAATATGAAGGAAAGGTTTTTTTACGAGGTACCAAAACAATAATGAGACAAATTCGTAATTGTAACTTTGTATTGTTAATCCGAGAAATATAATGTATTGATTTTTTTAATTAAAATTATTTTCTGAATGTTTTAATTTACTTAAAATTTAAAACCGAAATTATTTCAAAAAAGCGTACGTTACTTCATAAAGATGTCTTTTGTTTATTTTTACCATAAAAAATAAAATAACGAGGAAGATATAGTCGTCTATGTTAAGCGCTAATTCAGGGATACTCACGTGTCTTAAAACCTAAGCCTGACGTAATACTTATAAGATAATGATAATAAGAAATAGGCGAGAAGACCGTGTGACCGCACAAACGCGACTTATACGAAAACCAAGAAGTTACCTTACTGTTTATATGTTGCCTCTGACTAGGATTCGAACCAAGAAATCGTGGCAAAGTAATCGTGCCACCTCTAAGTCAAGTAGTTGCGCTACATAATATAAAATAGATATTTCATAAAATGCATATTAAAATATTATTTTGTTTTAACCTAGGTTAAACAAAACCTCAACATCCGTGCGACGAAAATTGAAGCTCTACTTATTGCTTCGTAATTCGGGGTAACCTTTCCAGGGAGTATATTTTAATTTCAATAGAATCAAGTTTAGACATACGGTAATACTAGTAGTAATCAAAATGAACATGCATTTGAACTAATTCTCAATCTATGTATGTATACGAGTATTACACCGATTAGGGTCAGTTCACATAGAGACGCGACGCGACGCGTCGATGCTTGAAGAGGCCAGTGGTTTCGCATCGTGCAATGCGCTACCGTGAGACGCATCGCGACATCGCGAGGCGCATCGTGAAATCGCTGGCAACTAGACATCGCGCGACGCATCGAGACGCCGCGCGGCGTAGTAGAGACTAAACAAGTCACCGCGGCGGCCCCAGACAGTCGCGGTGCGTGACGCGGCTTCGCGCGGCGCATCGCTGCTCTTGCATGCCAAAGACGAAGCACCGCTGCAACATGCCACGCCGTGAGGCAGCTCGAGACGTATTGCGGCATAGCGCGATATTTTCGAATTATTTCAATAAAATTTGTACCTTTTTGAGTAGTAAATATAGTTATATTTTGTATCACTATCTTATAAAGAACGCGCTGCGTCGCATCGCATCAGGTTTCGGTGTGAACTGACCCTAAATGTCTCTACGTGTGGTAGGATTAGGTGTACCATTTCGACTTATGCTGTTTTTTTATGAATTGACGAAGGAATTTACCTCCACCTGGTGGCAAGTGCCTACAAGTCCATGGATACCTGTAACCAACTTCTAAGAAAGACGGAATACCTCAACAATGGTGGAATACTTCACATTATACCTTTAATTTATACTGGCTCTTTATACCCTTCAGGCCGGGCCACAGCAGTGCGCACACCTGCTACCCACCCACAGATTGCTAAGCAGAAAAGGAACTCTACCACCTAGCTTGATTATCCATGTCTACCCTCAATGTCTCAAACAGCTCATTTTCTAAATGTATATGTATGTAATTCACATCTGTAAATAAATAATATAACTTGAATTTTCTTAAATCAATGCTTTTAACTAAGTGGCTTGTATTTCAAATGTTGCATATGAGAAAACATTATGTAAATAAATAAGGGAAGAAATTTTCTGCTTTTTAATGAGACACATATGCAACCTTTGCTTAACTTTATTATGGTAAACCTAATTAACTTTTCAGTGTCGACGCCGGAGCCGGGAAGTCGTGACCGCGCCGCTACACCTCATATTAAGAGTAAATCCTTTTAAATGCATAAATAATTTAGCTGACATTGGATTAAGCAGCACTGTAGTTACAATATCATGTAACGTTAGCTTTCAAGTTAACTCTACTGCACAGTCGGGGAATTGTCGAAATAATTAAAACTTACTTTCAGATTTATTCGTAACTTATCTAGAAATTTATCTCTGTACTTGTCTCTTCCTTATGTCATTTAGTGAAAAGAGAGAGAGAGAGAGAGAGAGAGAGAGAGAGGTAGTGAGAGAGAGTGTGGGTGATAAGGGGGGAGGGGGGAGAGATAGTAACTTTAAGCATTTCTTAAATTTACATTGAGTTTTATGAGTAATAATACGAATAGTGCTAGTTCTGCAGGTGCATACACAAATCCCCAGCCACCAATTTAGAAAAATCGCATCTGGGATTTTTTGATATAAAAAAAATGTTTGATTAATTCTCTCGCATTTTCTTTCACGTGGTAGAGCCACTAAATTATAGCTGCAACATGAGTCTGTAGGCTTGACTGAGGAAGGACTATGCTCACACAGAATACCAGAGTAAAACAACAACATGAAGCTGATGTAGGCTGCTATTTCGTATGGTGAGATACCTTTTACTGGTAGAGAAGTAATCTATCTTAGTTCTTAAGGTAGACTGCACTATATAAGGGTCACATCATCTATTTAACAAGGAATAAAAGGTTTTCTTTTTCTATTCAAATTACTTCCCGATCCATTATATTTGTAAATATGAAAAATGAACAATGGTACGCATCGGTGTGACTACGTGCCATTTCTCGTATGAGACGTGGAAGCGACCCTCGTCGTTCCGCTGCATCACGTAATCCTCTTAATAGATTCCGACGGACGACGGCTCCGCTGACGTATGTACCGATAAATGTAGCTCCTCGATAAAGCGATCTGCGTAGTGACATATTTGCAAAGGAACCAATTAAACTTATGCTATTATTCACTTAATTCTACGTTTAATTCGGGATATTGGAAAACTTTTTACCGAGAATATTGATTAAATAATTTTTTTTACTTTTATTGTGATTTAAGTGTTTTATTAGTGGCAATTGTGACCAATATTTTGCGGGGATTAATTAAAAAAAGTACATGTATATGTAGAACAATATTACGTCAGTATATTTTGCGCATAGATAGAAACTATATTCATGTTGCAGCCGAAATACAGTTGTAGTGTGGGCTTACGACGTCTCAACGAAACTTTCTAGGAAAAGGTACTTTGCCATATATGAAAAATTCCTTTTTTTTTTGGTACTGTTAAATATAACTGCAAATGTACTTATACATCCACATTTTTAGGTATTCGTACATTTTTGATTAAATTTTTTCTTTAGTGAATATTTATCTGTATACCTACATAACTACACATAATTATTATTGGTGCATTTGTTGGTGATCATGTAACTCATGAACGTCTAGACGAAATAAATAAATCAACCACACACTAGGATTTTTTTTTCAGTATTATGAAGGTAGTTTACAGATAAAAATTGCACAAGGACATATATCCAGACCTACTAGAATGATAATTCGTAGCCCACACGATACCATTACCACTCTGTGCGGGATCAGAACCCGCAGCCCTCTGAACCGGAACTTAATACTGAACCACTACGCCACGCAACCATCAGGATCAGACGTCAATTAAAGCCACACATAATACCACCGAACTACTGGTAAATAAAAATGCCTGTCAATACGTATTAAATGTAATTATTTATATTGAATAAAAATCATTCTATTCTATTCTATGATATGTTTTGTCAAGACGATGGCTCACAGATCTATACTAGGATCCAATATGTAGTAACGTAGCCATGTTATTAATAAACAAAGCGGTCTAGGTGCGACCCGAAAGTCCACACGACTAACTTCCCAGTGGAAAGAATTAAAAAATATAATATGTTTTAATATTTTATACAATTTTTCATTCGGCACAAAAAATATACTTAACCGTATTTATGCGTTAAATCAAACTGGTCCCATGTCAATATCACTCTTTGTTCTCGGTATACATACATACGTACATGTGCACACACGGACATGCTCTTAAAAATCATACTATTCGACTTTAAAGACCTTGAAAGGTGGA
The DNA here is from genome assembly GCA_018247895.1 of Parnassius honrathi. Taxonomy (NCBI): domain Eukaryota; kingdom Metazoa; phylum Arthropoda; class Insecta; order Lepidoptera; family Papilionidae; genus Parnassius; species Parnassius honrathi. Next base: position 10,987 of record DWHP01002638.1, read on the forward strand.
GATATGTTAAAATTTCCAATTTGCAAAATCGGACCGATCCATTACAATAACTTCCCACTGGGAAGTTAATAAAATGGCTCATATTCACAATATAATACACGTTATATTGGTAGTCTTGTAGTTGTCTTGTAGTATCATCTCGTTGCTGCCGTATGAGGAGACAGAGGGAAACTGAAATAGAAGATCTGTAGCATCCTCCCGATTACAGTTGTATAAAAATAGAAAACTGCTGTTGCCAACCGGTTTGCCAAGCGTGGCAACTATGACTGATATCCCACCTGTAAGGCAATCTATGGGGAAGTCCTATGTTCAGCAGTGGACTTTTCATAAGCTGTGATCTATGGTAATGTTGGTGTAGTGTCAAAAAAGAAAATCACAAAATCTGATCCGAATACTACTATACTACTACTATAGGTCAATTACCTTTACTATAAAATCGAAAATAACTATTTTTTATATCCCAAACAATACCGGCTTTGGATTTTCATTAAAATACCTAAAAATAATCGGATCTGCACAAACTCCGCATTCAGTCACCCTCTGATGGGGTGATGTATAATTAATTAACATTTTTAAGAATATATTTCAATGCGAAATAATTTAATACGGTCCGTAAAAGGGTGAAATTTTGTCGCTTGTCATGAAATCGGGGGAAAGCGAAACTGTGTAAGTTGTTAATTAAATTAATTTAAATGAATGCAGCTCGCCGCATACTTCGTGTATGTAGAAAAATCAATAAAGATTAGCTCATTAAAATATTTATGTACCTAAATTTTGGTAATTATTTAAAAGAAGCTCCATATATATATCCGCATTTTTACATTATCAATTTTAGTTCTAATATTTTCTTAATGTTCAATGAAACTATATATATTCATTTTAAAAATTCGTTTAAAATAAAACCCTTTATTTGGTGAAAGTTCAAATAAAATTATATCAAATATATTTACGATATTTTATATTAACACTGTAAATTAAAAAAAACATTTAACATATATCGTCTTAAAACTGTACTTAGTCCTAAAACTTTATTCCTAAAACTTAGTTTACTACTGAACATAGGCCTCCCCCATAGACAACCTAACAGGGGTTGCTCCAAAGAGGGGGAAGTTCCTAAAGGGAGCTCAATACATTCGCTATATATTATTAAATAAAGATGCTTCTAAACATCTTCTGCTTCAGTTTTCCTCAGCCGGCAACTACAAACTCAACTCTAATGGCTTCCACGAAATAAGATAGGGAAGGAGACTCTTTTACGTTGCCACTTCATGGCATGGTATTGTATTTGAGATATTATGGAGCGGTCTACGAAGTACATATTACTTATATATTTGTAAGCTTTGTGTGCCATGTAGGTGCGTCGTAAAAAAATAAAATCCCATAGGTGAAGTAAAAGGCGGCTGAGGAAAACTGAAGCAGGAGAGGAGCAGCAACATAATTTAGATAACAAAAAATAACTATATAATATAAACTACATCAAATTCTCCCCCTATAAAGCAATCTATGGGGGAGGCTTATGTTCAGCCGTGGATTTTGGAAGGCTGTAATGAATGCAGGGTTTACGAAGCGCTCGACGGTTAAGGAAATATTCTAAGGAAACATACTTGTTTGAAGAATTAAAATATTTCGAAGGCATGTGAAGTTTTGACGCACTAGGGCGGTGCAGCAGTAACAGCTCAATAACCCTCTCAAAAAAAAAGGACTCCTCCTAATTAGCTAAAGGACGTATTCAATCTGTACAAATACAATATAAATCTAACAAATACGTCGTGTATTTGTTAGCTTGGCTGGTGTAAAATTTCAGTAACACCTGCGTAGGGAATTAAACTTGAATTGTATGCATACATTAATTTAAAGGCTGGCGTCGACTACTAACAACTAATTCCTTTTAAAGTAAGCAAAAAATATTTAATGGTCTTCAAACATATATTTTGAATTTAAACTTCTTTAGGCGCGAATTGAGGGTTACCACAGATCGATCTTTTTCCGGACGAAAGTAAAACTCATTAATCTACAGTCTGTTGATGCAGTCTCGGAACTTATAAAGGGACTAACACGTCTTTCGTGAGTATATGTGTGATAAATATACTCACGAAATACCTGTTGACATATATACAATTTACAGACAATATACCTTATTTTTAAATTAACTTCGATCCAGTTATAATCTTACAAAAATATAAATTAAAAGTAAAGAATAAAATAATTAAATTAAAAACAAAAAATGCTTTTATTAAGTTTTACTTGACATCGCGTAAAAAACCCTTAGTACTCATTTTGATTACAAACACGTAGTTCATTTGACGCTAATGTACACAATAAAGCAATATAAACACACATAAGTTCTCAAATGTCGCCGAAAGAAAGATTAAATGATCCGGGAGTCGAAGATCAGTATACGTAATTTCCTTTGCGACTCGGAAGTACTGCAGCCATTTGTTATACAAATAATTGAAAGTTTTCTTGAAAGGAATATATTAATAAAAATCAGATGTTTTTGGTAATTTGTTGTTTAAATCTATCTGGTATATTTTTATAATTAAAAAGAACAAAAGATTACAAACCGTGCTTACAGAACAGAAATCCGGTCTTTACTGTTGGGACTTTGATTAAATACAGGTATATAATCAAAGTGTTGGGAGAATAAGGTACACAAAAGAAAGTTGGGAGTACAAAGTCGCTCAGACAGCTGTATAGAGTACATAATATGCCCGAAGTACTCATACGTGATAGAATCAGTAATGAAAACATTATTAGCAGTATCAAACTAACCGACCTTTGAAGTGGAAATGATCAACCAAAAACTGAAGCCTGGACATAAAAATCTCGCAATTTTGTTTGGGGCAACCTTGTACCAAAACATACAAAACTAAACTTTTAAATCAGATGACCGTCACGTTATGTATATATCAAAATCATTAATTTATATAACATTTCAATACATCTACAATATTTATTATCATAATAAGAAATATAAAATATCATACAGTTCTACACGCAGTACAGTTTCAAGAACACTGGCCGCTTTTCTTTGCTGAATGGCTATACTTATCAGTCGCGGATACAGTTCCTTTAGGAATTTCACCGCACGTGGACCCCATGGATCGATAGTCTCTACAGTAAATAACACAAACTCTCTAAATTATGTAGACTCATATTTGTCATTATCATTCATCGTTACAGCCCTTCACAAGTCCACTGCTGAACATAGGCCTCCCCCAAGTAATGCCACAAAGCACGGTC
>DWHP01002639.1:0-14228 GCA_018247895.1 Parnassius honrathi
CGTAACAAAAATGCTATCGGTACTGAGCGCGCACGGCCAGCGCGGGACGCGGTGCGGGGAGTCGGGAAGGGGGTCGCTTTCCAGCGGAGTCTCAAATTAATTCGTACGTGTTATAATGCCATGTCTTTCATAATTTTACTGTTGAAAGTATATTTTATTTATAGGTTAAATATACTTCTATAGCGTTGTTTTCGTGGCACTGTAGATTTATTTCTAATTATAGCAAATAGAAAGCTTGATAAAATGTTTTTGGAATCACACAAAGAACCACTACATTATATTAGTACATTTCACTTTAATTTCGTCGTCAGTTCTCTAACATAAGTTCAAATAGTAGATTTCCTGCCACTCATTTTTATCATAAAGTCATCAATTTTCACTAAGAACAATAAGAACGAAATTCTTTTTTTCTCACTAAAATAGTCAAAACGTAAGCCGGCAATTTGCTCAGTACTTGATGATGCAATAACATGTCAGGTATGGCGGAGAAGCAAGGGGCAGGGTCCTGCTCTAATCCCGCGTGCTTGACGGTAAAAAGTTTCGACATAAATTGGTTGGGTACCGAGGTGATCCTGCCGAAGAATGTTCGGCCGAATATTCGGTTCGGTAAAAGTTTTACCGAACTTTCAATCGAATATTCGTATTCGGTGAAATCCATATTCGGACCATCTGTAATTTTAAGCACTGCCATACCGTTCATCAAATTGCGGTAAAACTTTGTGAATCTATTGCTTGCGCTTGCGCGAAGGTTATAGGCATAGTAATATTAACTTACAGAAGGTGGCGCGCGTATTATACCGACAACTTTATTTGATAGTTATGTATCATTCAACTTCAATGAATGTATTATCCTAAATTCCTAATTAAACAATGTACCTAATGGTACCCACTGACGATACGTCCATTAATCCAAACGGAGTGGTAATCGTCCAAAATCGTTCCATGAATGGTAAAAATATATTCCAATTTGGTGGACTTCATCCAGCTCTGGATTTCCAAAAGGATTGAAATCCATGCGTCCAGTCCAAATGGACGTCATCCGCGGCCGTCCGTCAATGTCAAAAACGTGCGCCACGCCAAATGGAGGCAGTCCGAATTGTCAGTGAATGGGCGAACCGGCGTCCATTTTTTGGACGTAATTGTGTCAGGTAATGTTTTGGTGTTGATGGTGGTACATGTACTCTGTTTGTCAAACATAAACTGTATATTGGATTAAATATAATTTTATTATGTAAACTATGGGCTGTGCTGTGTTATGGGTGACAAACGAGTACACAGTCCACATGATGTTAAGTTGATACTGTAGCCCATAGATTGAATCTGTCGTCGAATAAGAATCAAAATATAAATGCATTGTCACGACTGGTTCTTTACACTTAGCATACGAAACGCGGTAGATTTAAGCAGCTATTTTATGCTATTTTGTGAGATCGTGGTTCTACTTTGTTCAAGCCGACCCATTTGAGCTTCAGCCATAATATAGGTAGATGCAACGTTGCTCTATCACGTATAGTTATATTGAATAATATCCACTATATGTTGATTTCTTTAGTTTCAAGCTCAGTCAACGATATTGCTCGACCATAATCTATACCATATCTAGTATGGGAGTGACAAACTAGCACACAGTCCACCTGGTGGTGGGTGTGCGGCCCATAGACATTTACATGTATCATCAATTAAGAATCAAAATATAGATCCGATGATTGTCTTCTTTGAAGACTACGATGAATTGCCCTGTTTAGGTTTTTGTCTTTTTAATGAAATACACGCTGCTGCAATCACCAGTAAAGTATTACTATCCAAATTATTATTTGTTTCCATTCCGTACGACCGTGAAGTTCGAAGTGACGCTATGCGTACAAACGGAAATACCGTCAGTGGTACTGTATCTGGATATATTTTTATTTGGAGTGCATGCATTTGGAAGTATACTAAATGGACGTATCGTCAGTGGGTACCTTAACTCTTCCAAATTTAAAACGATATTTCCACAATTATTTCTTCTGTGGCAGCAACGCGGCGGGTACTATCTAGTGTAATATAATAGATGTATTTTATTGGTTCTTTTTATACCCACTGTTAGATATATTTCGTTCCAGTAGTTACCTTCCACCAGGTCGACTATTAGCTCGTTTTTCGCTGTTTTTCTTTCTATATGGACCCGTAGAAGTTAACTACTGAACCTCTCCCGTAATATTATTTGACTTAATAATCACGCTTAGCGAGCGTATTAGCGATCCCAGTAAAGGGGTCTCACACTTTAGACGCACCGATCTTCGCCTTTCTTATATAAAAAAATCAATTGCTGTCCATTAGTCTCGCAAAAACTCGAAACTGACTCGACCGAGTTAGATGAATTTGTTTGTGTATTTGAGTGGGTCCCTGGATGGTTTAAAAACTCGATTGGACCCGGTAGGTGGCGCTGTTGTCGAAATCCAGAAATCACCCGTGCGAAGCCGGGGCCGATCACAAGTGCTATATAAAAAGTTGACCTTCTAGACCCACTGTTGAAAAAGACCTTTCAAAATTCAAGCAAATTAGAACCACAATAGCGTTACTACGTTGGCTATAAGTGGGTTGGTGGGCGCAGAGCCTATACCTTCCCACTAGTAACGCTGCTTACTGTCACCAACCTATGGTATCCCGGTTAGTCGAACGTCGCTGTAGCGAACTGTAAAAAGCTGACCTGCACGTGCTTCAAGGTGGTGTCAACGGTGATAATTGTTTGTAAGCTCAACGTGAAATTGAAGTTTATAAAACATATCTGTAATTATTGTGAATGTCGGTCCGTTCGTATGGCTTGTTTTGTCTGTGCTCAAATATCTATGGTTATTAATAACAAGAGAGATTGAGAGTGTAAAGTTGTTCAGAGTGTAGTGCAGTGATCAGCCAGTATACAGTCCACTACCCGTGAGATTACAAGAACTCAACATTTTACAATTCAACACTTGGCCCATTGAACGATTATGATTATTTGTACGTGTTAGAGCCACGCTGTAGCTACATTATAGTTATAGCACAAATGGGTCGGCTTAACCAGATAAAGACTACGTTTTCACAGAATACCAGCGTAAAAAGCAGCTTAATGCTGCTGTGTTTCGTATGGTATATGTAGAGACACCAGAAAATGAAGTATTCGTAATCCACAGGCGTGACAGTTTGAAGATTCCTTATTGAGCTTAAATAGCCTATGGGCCACAACATACATATACCACCAGGTGGACTGTGTGCCTGTTTGTCACCCTTATTCTAAAAAAAATTCTATAAAGGAAACAAAAAAACAGAAAGTGGTTCCAACCATTTAACACTCGTGCATCATGCTCGTTGCCCCTTCCCCCTCCCTCACTCCTTCTATAGTAAAATTACAATAAATTATTCTCGTAATTACATTTTCAACACTTACTTTTACTTTAGCCTATCAAAGGCCTAGGCTGAACAAAGACCTCTTTTATAGATTGCCTTACGGAAGCGATAACTGCCACGCTCGGGAAGTGGCTTGGCAACCGCAGTTTCTTGTTATTTTGAGTTCTTATCAGGAAGATTCTTCTGCCCATCCCCTGGTTTCATTTTTATCTGCCGCTTCATACAGCATCTACGGGATTTCATTGTAATTGCGAAGCGATAAAACGTATCCTTGCCATAAAATTTTTGACCCCAAAACCCTTTCAGAAATGAGCGGTAGTTTGTGTTCAGCAGTGAGATGTAACATACTTTTCTTATTAACCAAAAAATAAACTGTTACAAAACACAATAACGGACGTGTCATGTACAAACGTCCCGGACGTATTAGACTCTTACTACACCTTTTTAAACCAACTTAAAAGCAGAAACCTTGGTTCACCAAATAGCTTTTTATACAAAGATTTAAATAGATGCGCCCTTACCATAGTATGACCACTCCGAAATGTGCAATCAGTGCTCATTTGTGCGACAGAGAAAGTAGTATACACAATTTTCGTAAGATAATAAGAGATGACACTATTGCATTAGTGTGCGCGCGTCAGCGTCTTGCAAACGAACATATCCAAAAATAATCCCACAGTTTTCAAGGTGAAGGCGCATCTAATTAATTTAAAAAAAAATTATAGAAGTTTTACGTGGTAGAGCCATGCTGCAGTTAGAAGTATAGTTGCAGCACGAACGGGCCGGCTCGGACCGGGGAGGGACCACGCTCTCACAGAATACCAGCGTAAAATAGTAGCTTAATACTGTTTCGTATGGTGAGTGTAAAGAACCGGAGACCCTTTTTACTGGAAACGAGGCATTCCATCTTAGTCCGACCTCACGGGTGACAACGCATCTGCATTTTGATTCGTAATCTTGGATAGATGTAGATGTTTATGGGTCACAGCAACCACTTACCATCAGGTGAACTGTGTGCTAGTTTGTCACCCAATCCTATAAAAAAACGAAGATTACAAACGGACACGCTGTTCAACTGATTGTGGACAATTCGTGCTGCAGCCATAATACACTGCAGTGTGGCACTACTTAGGGGGTAATTTGTGGGCACTACACTATTTACCTCACCGTCAGGATTATTAGTCTGAGCCTATACCACGCAACATTAGTAAAATAATTTATTAGCCGACTTCAAAAAAAAGGAGGAGGTTCTCATTCCATCGTATATTTTGTATGTATGATACGCTTTTTCATTAAATAGGTTAAGCGTCAGACGTAGTAGTAGTTTTTTTCATAGAATAAGTGTGACAAGTGAACACACAATCCGCTAGAATAGAATAGAATCATTTTTATTCAATATCGATTACATGTAAATCCTACTGAAAGTCATTTTTACTCATACCACTGTAAATGGATGATGTGACCCATAGACATTTATCCTCGATTAATAATTAATGTGTAGATACGTTGCCACCCTGGAGGACTAAGATGGAATGCCTCGTTTTCAGTAAAAAAGGAGTCTCTAGTTCTCTACTCGTATCATATGAAACACTGCAGCATTGAGCTGTTATTTTACGCTGGTATTCTGTGAAAGCGTGGTCTTTCCCCGGTCAAGCCAACGCAGTTGTGCTACAACCATAATATTGCTGCAGAATGGCTCTACCATGTAAGTATTATTTTGTACATATGTTACGTAATAACGTCAATTGTGAACTTATTTTGATAATTCTTTTTTCATTAAATTAGTTAAGCCTCAGGAGTAGTTAGTATTTAAATACGAAATTGAAGAAAAAATTCGATCCCTAAGAGTAACTAAATAGATGATGAAGTTTGTGGGGTAACTATTTAGAGTCCTTAAACCACTCAAAAGGGTAAAAAGGTAAGGTTCAATAAAAAGTAAGCCGGCTTTAAAATTACTTGTCGAAAATTTTTATTAAAAATGAAATACTTTTTATTAAAAGTACTTTTTGTATATCCGCGTTACCTTGTTAGTTTCGAAATAATTTTACGTTTCATTATTTATTTAATTCACTTTCATTTGCTTTGTAGCCTGTACCGCATAAACAATAAAATTATTAGCCTTGAAAATGTTATGATGAATGAAAAAGAATATTAACCCACGTACATAGAAAAGTTTTTAATTTATTAGGAAAGCGTAAGCTAGGTCAATACCAACTCCACTTATAATAATTATTAACGACCAATAATTCAGCGATTACCAGGGACGCAGCTAGGAAGGGACATACGGGAGTGCATGGCTACGCTTTATAGTTTCATGACTTTACTTTTTTATTTTATTTATTATATTTTATTATATAATAAAATGTATAATTCATTAAAATATAGCCTTATTCCAAAAATAGTTAATAATAAGAGTACCTAAATTAATTGATTTAAGTTTAAAAATTTCTTGGTGAAATTTAGAGGTGAAATATCAGTTTCACGTGCGGGCGAAGCAAACTTCACGCTGCGACAAACGTCAACGTCCCGGCCGCAGACCGTAACGGGCAGGTAGCGTTATTTTTAATTTCAAATAATTATTATTTTGTAGCCGGCAGTTAATTAGGGGCATAATAAAACTTCATATCGAGCTCGTGTTTAGCCGTGTGTTCTTTATTTAATTAAACGCAATCAAATAAACAAATAACTTTTTTTATAAACTTAAGAAAAAGAAGAATTGAAGAACAAACAAACGTAGTACGCCTGAGGGTAAATGGCTACCGCAGTCCATGATGGACACATGCAGCCAACTTCAAACAAAGAAGGCATAAGACATGCGTTGTCAACTCTGAGGAATTAGATGGTATACCTAACAGCCTGAAATTATACTGGGTTTCTGTACCCTCCAGGCAGGAATACAATAGAGCAAGCATTTTTCGTATTGTTATTTCATTCAGTTTTTGGTAGCAGAAATACTTTAAAAGGTGGCTACCTATCTAGACAAATTCTTAACAAGAAAAAGTTTTTCTACCTAATAAAATTCAGAAGAAGTATTTATTGACGTTCCACGTCATCGTAAGACAGCAACAGTGGCAATTCTCTATGTCTTTGATTAAGTGTCTATCCCTCAGTATTATATAACCTTAGGTTTATTAATAATCCAAAACATATCTATGTGTATGTAGATGATCGTACAGTTGTGAAGAGGTACCAGTCGTAGTCCGCTTAACTAACGCTTAACCGCTATAAGGAGCCCGCTCACCCTTTCTCCTACTTTCACTAATCGCCTTCAGCTGTTAGGAATTGAGATTTCTCCAAACCTCAACTATAGACGCTTCATTGAGTTCGGCGCCAAAGCAGCCGCAAGGAAACTAGGCGTCGTACTTCATGCCGGGGCAGCTTCTTACCTAATATAAAACGCAAGCCTGGTTGTGCATGGAGTACTGGTGTCACATATACGCTGGACTTGCTAATATGAAACCTTGATTTGGCTGAAACAAATCTTGTCCGTCTCGAGCACAGGCGCAGAGTAGCCAGCCTCTCCTCTCTCATTTCGGAATGTGCGCAGGAATTACATGCTTTTCACAATCGGACAACCGAGCGGTCAGCAGGTCCTCACCCCTTTGTTGTCGATATTCCACATATTAGAACCAAACGGTTTGCTTCGTCTTTTGTAATGCGTACAGCAAAGAAGCGGAATAAATTACCGGTGTCTTTCTCTCCGTTCGAATACAATCTGGACGTCTTCAACGCAAAAGTGAAGACGCCCAGATTGTATTCTTACGCTAAGATAGCGCAGTTTACCATCTAGGGTTTTATCAACACTTACCACCAGATAGAATTGTGTTCAAGTACTGGTTTATAATACGTAAAAAAGTCATAAAATCAACTTATTTAAGTCATTTATACATAACATTCAAATATGTACAATATTTAAAAAATTGAAACTAATAACTTAAATTACCATAGAATCGTACATTTAACTCCCTGCGATATGTTACTAAGGACGCTGGCTACGTTTCCTCACTGAATGGCTATACTCAACTTATTTATTATATTATAAATATTATTATTACCTACCAATTCCACAACTGGCCACATCTCCTTTATGGGTCCCGCTTTACGATGCAGCACTTACTGTGAATATAAATAATGTTTTTCAATAATTTAACTCTTGAAAAGGAAGAAACGATTGAAGTATCCGCTAGACAACGTACCCACTTACCTGGTACGCAATTTAATAATGAACTCATCCAGTATCCCTATATAAAAAAATCAATCGCTGTCCATTAGTCTCGCTAAAACTCAAAAACAACACGATGAATTTTTGGGTGTGCGCGTGTGTGTGTTTTTGTGGGTCTCTAGATAGATAGTTTAGATTCACGTATGGACCCAGATCTAGAAATCGCCAGTGCGAAGTCGGCTAAAAAAATATAGTTCTATTCGCGACAATCAAAAAAAAAATAGACAAATACAAAAGAGCAGGGGCTCGTTGATGCAACCTTGTTCCGAATGATGTGCACGCATCATACAACTAGTGATTCATCGCCCTCTCAAAGTGTGGTGATTCAAACTCCGGGAGTTGCGTCACTATTACAATTACCATATGAATTTATTACGTTTGGTTTATCCTGATTAGCTTATCGAAAATATTCAGCATAATTTTTATTAGGCCGTTATCTAGGATACACCGGCACTTTTAAGTCCGTCTCTAGTCATTAGAATAGTTATTTCATTATTAGACCCACTATTAGGTGTATATATATAGTTGTCTATAAAAAAATGTAGGAATATTTGTAAGCCTATCAAGCGGAATTTATTTCCGACGCTTTTTTCTTTTTACGTTTAATTTAAAAGACTATACAAAAGTGAATGTTACTTAACCTATGTATCAAGAGTATTATTGCTGATTTTACATTGTTTCAAAACGACTATGCAATATTTGGTTGGCGCATGAGTAGCGAAAATTATTTAGCCTCAATTTTTATAGCTGTTCTGATCAATATCTATATAACTTTTATTTTTTGAATACTGCAATATCAAATTTCGTAAACCTCATTTAAAAAATAGCCTAAAAAGTTATACATTAGTAGCGAGCCTTTCACCCCGTTGATGTCTTTTATGGTGTCAGAAGCCATTTTAGAGCCGACACGTACAGGCATGAGTAAATCCTACAAATTGCGTAATATTAGGTCTTAACAATTTGTATCTGTTGGGTCAAAATACAAATACACCGCACTCAAAACGACTAAACACGTGAATTAACGCATCAAGCAGCATTAATAATTAAATTTTTGAGACTCTTACCTGCGACCTACATGTTTCTGATAAAACGCGTTATGATTACTCAGTAGCAAATAGTGTAACCATATGAAATGCGATAGGCAGTGTTAGATATTATTAGTAGATATTGATATTTTAAGGCACTTTTATTTATGAAGATAAAATCTTCAAATTTATAAACGTAACTACAATTCATTATTCTGAAAACAAGCAAAGAAAAGAACCTTATTCATAGACACTATTATTTAAAAATTTAATAATTTAATAACGGTTTTGCCTAGGTGAGAATTTTTTCCAGCTCTTTATACTTTTCGCTTTTAATATGGTAATAAATTTAAAAATAAGAAACATATAAGTCATTAAAAAAAATTAAAAAGCGTGAATAATTTTGAACGATTTGTATAGTAAAACATAAGAAAAAATCATCATGGTTTTTTTTTAAATATACATTAGAAGAGTGTTTTTTACCCCGTTGATATCTTTTAAGGTGTTAGAAGTCATGTTAGAGCCGACATGTAAAGAGCAAAATCGATTTGTAATTACAGAAATAAGTTCATTTTCCTACAAATTGTGTAATATTTGGTGGAAGTGGGAGACTCTACAACTCCCCCCCCCCTCTCCACCACCTCCCACCCCCTTAATTCATTTTGAGTTATCATTTTGAGGTTAGTTCTATGGTATTTTCTTTTTTATTTTTCTTAAGAACGGTGCATTACCTTTTAATGGGAGTAGTACTATTATAATCGGGTACCAAACCTCTGCCAAATAAAACACCTTACTCCCCCAAATTCTTGCCAAACGATTCTAAATTTCAACCAAAATTAGTCCTAAATGATGGTTTTCATTGTTACTGATCTAATACATTGCATATGTTCATCGGTATTTTAGAATAAAATTTACAAACTTTTATGACACACGAATATAGCAAAGCAAAATTTTATTACTTACTGATGAGACATCGGATGTTCGCTGAGCTTATAATATTGTAGTCTTTGGCTGAGCTATCGTTATTGGTTTCGTTAATTTTAAATTAAATTAATTTAAATTTCGAATCCCAGCCGCATGTCAAATTGTCATATACTGAAAGCTTGTGCAATATCCCTGAAATATATTTTATAACTCTCTTGTGGTCGAGCACTGGTTTAAACTCTTTAATAACTTAATGTGCTTATTCACTCACCACGCGTTTCTTCAATATCGAGTATATGTATTAGATTAATACTTTAAATACCCATTTTTCATACAATAAGGGTCACAAAAGAGCACGCAGTCCACCTGATGATGAAGAATCAAGCGTTGTCACCCCTGAGGACTAAGATGGAATTCCTCGTTTCCAGTAAAAAAGGGCTTCCGGATATCTACACTCACCATGCGAAACACAGCAGTATTAAGCTGCTACTTTACGCTTGAAACACCAATTTTTTGGTGATACCGGTACGAGAATTAAAATCTGATTCAGAACATCAGGTCTCAGAAATTCATTGTCGCTTGAATTGCTTTTGGACCAAATTTTCAAGGAAATGTTAATTGTAATAGATCATAAATACATAAAGTACTGTGTGACTGTTTTTATATATTTGGAAAAGCATTTTATTGCTTCTATTTGTTTAAGCTGGTGCATAAAATTTTTTAGAGAAGCGATTTTGTAAAATTTTTATAACATTTAGATCGCGGCAATACCTTACGGGGTTGATAATTGGGGCTTAGGAATAAGATGTCATTGGGCTCAAAATCGTTATAAAATAGTATTAGAAACAGAATATAAAAATCTATAATAAGTTTTATGCTTTCTTATTCTTAACAGGTTCCAAGAAAAGCCAAGTAAGTATGACAAATTTACCTCGCAAAGAATTGACTATAAACATGGACAGACTATGTACAAAGTACCAGGAAGACATAACAAATTGAAAGCTAATAGAAACGTGCACCAACCAATTAACTAACATATCTGCCGCCGATGAAACTCCAGATACGGCCGTGCAACTTCGTTGCCGCGAATCTGCTTACAATGAGCGGCGGCATTCCTCAAGGCCGGTCATTCATACCAAGCAATCGATGTATAATCGCTACACGGACTTTGTTTGAAAAATAAAAGAACATTTTCTTAGTATTTAATCTTTAAAGTCCGTTTATTCTGTTCTTAATAATCTTTATGATTACGGTTATTGTGCTTATAGGCCCATAGCGAAAGAGTTTACAATGAATTAGGCTAACTAGCTATAATATGAAATAATTATCGCAGATGTTAAAGTGAATAGTTTAAGAAATACAATAATTATCTTCGTAATTTAGTAAGCAGCAACTATACTACTATAACATGTTATAATTTTCGTATTGAATTTATACAGGGTTTTTTTAGAAGATATTTTCAAAAAACATTAATAAAAAATGCTGTTTTTTGCATGGATGGAAAAGACAGATTGTAAACAATATTAATAAGTCAATGTGTGCTTGTTATGGTAATCATTTCTAGTAGTAATATAACAAAAAGTTATTTTATTTCATTACGACATAAAACTAGCTTTATTTTTATTGAAATTAAACATAAAAAACACACAACACGTAAAGTTTATTTTATCATCATCATCAGCCCTTCACAAGTCCACTTCTGAGCACAGGCTTCCCTGTAGGAATGTCACAGAACACGTGCTGAGACTCTTGCACCCATTGACTAGACTTACATAGGGCATACTAAAAGTTCTCTGCTCTTGGTCGCTAATAAATGATTGTATTTAGAATGTAATATTTTTTTAAACATAAGAAACTCATGACTTAAATATTTTTTGAAGAGAAGTCCGATGAATTTTTACGATTTTAAAAGTTAAGTATCTCCACAATACTGGACCGCTCTTCTTAAAATGCTTTTGGACGAGAACCACCTCATTTTAGCGCCGTTAGGCTTTGAAATGTAGAATTTGATCGTAGCCGTATTTCTGTCCATGATGAAATTCGTGAAGGTTGACCCTTTCTTCGATCACTGAGGAAAATGTGCCACTGTCAGGCGACTTATTGAAGAAAACCGGCACATAACCTATGAAGAGATTCGAGAACGTTTGTGTATTGGTAAGCCAAAGACAGTTGAATTTGAGTGACAACACCATTTGTTTGACCAGTGTATTAGAAAAAGTTAGGCAAAAGCGACCAAGAAGTCCCAATCCCCATGGTCATGACAATACTTTGGCACACACAGCAAAGAAGACAAGACAAGGTTGCCTTCTGAAAAGATGAAACTCATCCCGCATACAGTTCAGACCACGCTCCATGAAATTTCTTTATTATCTCAAAAAGAAAACATTTAATGAGAGGTTTGACGATTTGACAATTACGGAGCCAGAAGATGCCGCGGTAACTTTTAACTGGCACGTGAAAAACTAACCCATAGACCAATGGTTCATAAGTTTTCAAAAAGGCTTGAATAAATGAAAAAGTGTTTTAAACATGATGTGGAAGCTACTACTACTTTGAAAAGCAGTAAATATATTAATTTACATATAAATTGCTTTATTTATGGGTTACGTAAAACTTTTAGTGTCAGTGCCACGTACCAAATCGTCACTCTATCTAGTGGGAGGCCGCTTAATTTTATGTGTAATGAAATCAAATGACTTTTTTTATTTATTACAAGCCAGTCTACAATTCCACCTGCTTGTAAGTAGCGATGAAACCCTATAGGATAAATCGCACAGTCTTCGCGTATAAAAATTATAAAAACTTTTATATACTTTGAAATATGTTCTTACTATTTATTTTTGCATTTTATAACGCGTGTGATAGAAGTGTTATATGTGCCACCCTATTCGAACATAGGAAAGACCAGAAGAACTCAAAGTAAGTCTGTGCGCTTTAGGGCTTTACCATCTTCAGTAAGTCACCACTTACTATCAGGTGGCAAAATAGTCAAGAACTGACGTACAATAGTTGTAAAGACACTTGTGAGACGGGTTTGCTAACGCAGTTTTTTTTTATATATTATGACAATTCTTTCGACTTTGAAAGAATCCCAAATTATTTTGTACCGCTAGCAGATGGCGGTATAAACATTTCGCGTAGAATATACAAGATTACCAGACAGGTGAAGGAAACCATCCAATTAGATAATAATTTATTCCACATCCATGTACACATAAATACATGATCACCAATCAACTCATACGTGGTAGAGCCATGCTGCAGTTAAATTAGTAGTATAGTTGTAGCACTAGTAGGTCGGCTCGATCGGAGAAGGACCTCTTTCTCACAGAATACCAACTTAAAATAGTAGCTTAATGCTACTGTATTTCATTCCATCTTAGTCCCCACGGGTGATAACGCATCTGCATTTTGATTCGTAATTGAGGATAGAAGTAGATGTCTATGGGCCACAGCAACCACTTATCATCAGGTGGCGTGTGTTTGTTTGTCACACTATCCTATAAAAAAATCTGCTAATGCATGAAAATGCTAGTAAGCACAGTGAAATCACCAAGTTCTCTCTCTAAAGAGAATTTTACTCCTCTCATCCAGTCTAGCCGTAAGCTGCTTACGGGCAGGAAAAGTAGCGAGAATATTAGAATTTTATAAAAAGAGAAGAATTATATCATTCCTAACCATAAAATAGCAGATTTATTATAATTAATTACGTATTTTTTTTGTTTCTGTATTTAAAGTTTTCTGTAATGATTTATTAATTTAACTGATAACATGTTACAGTATTTGTAACACGACGAATTCACCACTCCGACAAAAAAGGCAATACTAAAAATGGACTAATAAAATGTTAAGCTGTTCAATAACTAATAAATTGAAAATCTTAATAGTTACTTGTACACGACGTCGCCGGAGAGTAAGTTCAACGAAATAGATAAGACATTGACGTCATATAGGGTTGTAAACTTGCGAATAAAAGTTACCTTCTTGTTTTTGTTTTTATCTACATTGACCATCCTTTTTCATTAGGATAGGTAACAATAAATCATATAATTTTAATTTGCCTATTTAAAGTAACACATAATATAATCCCAATATTATTTAAAATATTTTAATGTCGGTGGTATCTATAACTACCACTCCGCGGATCGGATCAGAGATGGAACCATTAAGTAAAAACATAAGTGTATCTGTACAAGTCCGGTTGTATTGTGATTATGTATGTGCATCTAAGACGGCATCTTAGATTCGATCTTATCTGAATGAGTGACATTATGATACCTTCTTCAAAATAGGGTATTTTACCCATTTTCAAAAATTGTTTTTAATGATTCCTAGAGTGATAATGAACCACTATAATCTTTATAGAATTTTTTCCAAACCAAATAGTGCCATGAAATTACTTTTAATCTATCGTTTTAGATTTTCGCGGGAAAACGCTAGCCGCTTGTTCAACTCGTGACGTCACAGTCGTCGAATCTTTCAATTTTGCAAAGGAATAATATACTTTTTTATGTTTAACAATGAGTTATCATCTATATCATTATTGTAAGTTACAGCCTATATACGTCCCACTGCTGGGCACAGGCCTCCCCTCATTTCTGAGAGGGTTTTTAGGGCAAGGTAGTGTCCGCCGCGCTGCCCCAATGCGTGTTGGCGAACTTCACATGTCTTCGAAATATTTTTTTTTCTTT
>DWHP01002640.1:0-14227 GCA_018247895.1 Parnassius honrathi
ATTTTCCACGGGAATGAGCCTATGTCACTCTACAGCCACCGAACTATCCCCATACCAAAATTCATGCCATGCCGACGCTCTGTTGTTACGTGAAAGAAGGACAAACAAACAAACAAACACACTTTCGCATTTATAATATTAGTATGGATAAATAGATTAGATAATATATTACAACACACTATTAACAAGCTATTCTTTTCATTTATATTTTTGTAAAGATGACAATAGACTAGAACAAGCCCACCTTATGACAAGTGGATGCTGAGGATGATGATAGATGATAGACATCTATATCCATCCTCGATTAAGATTAAGATTCAAAATGCAGTTGCGTTGTCACCCTTGCGGACAAAGATGCCTTTATTTCGAATGAAAAGGATCCTCGGTTCTCTACGCTCACCATACAAAACACTGATATTCTTTGGGGGCGTGTTCCCTCTCTGGCCCTGCTGATCGATCTATTCGTGCTAGAAACATAATATAGCTGCAGCTGATCAAATGTTTACAGCTAAACATAGGTCTACTCAATAGATGGCCTAATATTTGTCATTTGTCACCTCGATTTAGGCGGGTTGCAGGTATTCACTTTATCACTTCGAGTTGCCATCAGGAAGATGCTGCTGCCCATCCCCAGTTTCAATTCGCCTTATACGACACCCACGGGGTGATACAGGCTACTTTCTGTTACGCCGCCACTATGCGGCACTTCTTATAATAACATTTAGTTACCTTTATGGCGTAGCCATATGTAGGCTTACCGCAACTGCCACTGGGGCCATTCACGTTTGGAGTTAACACTGGTCCCAAAGTCTCCGTCATACCGTATGCTTCCTTAATATTGGTGTTTTTATGAAGACGAGCCTGTTATTTATTTCACATGAATTTTCATTTTTTAATTAATTAAAAAAGCTTTAATGTAACATCTTAAACCTAATGGTACATAGGGCGCACTTTACACCATGAGGCATTCCCTGCCGGTCAACCTTGTGTGCCAAAGACAATTGTTGGCAGGTGCGTAACATCTTGCTTGTACAACATGCAACACAAATGTATTTGAGTCATCGATACATCGAACATGACACAACACGAAGGAAAGTTGAGATATGCAACGGAATGTGAGATGAGCTTGTTGACACATGAAGTTTCTATCAGTTTCATTGCGGAAATTCTTTAGATTAGAATTATTACTTACTGGTGCTATATAGGACCGAGCAGCATGGTCGTTTGACCGCAGTGGATCTATCAATACTACATTTGTGTTACTTCAACGCATCAAAGGCCATGGATGTAAGTGTTTATTCTATCTCAAAACGTCGAGATCTGATGAAAATTCGATTTTCGAAAATCGATGTGTTACCAAACTTCCCTATTTTTGAAAATTTTCAATTTTCTTGGCGGGAAGTTAGTAATTACCGGGATCAACTTTTATGCTTGACGTTGTTTCAATGATATGTCGTTATGCACCTAGTGTTTGGATGATTCAAATTCATGCTAATGCGAGTAATCTATGAAAATATTGAAATAATCGAACCATTATATTATTTATGTATTAATTGCTTAATACTGCTTTCATTTTAGAGGTGCATAAATTATATGAATCATGAATTAAACTGTCTATATTTTTATAATTTCTGTGAATCCCACTGTGGTGAAGCTGCAAATAAGTTCAGAAGATGCCGGCCTCCTACAATGGCAGTATAGAGTCATTAAGAACCATTGGAAGAGAAATTGGCTTTCGATACAATAAAACGACAAATGCAAAATAATTATTTAGACACGGACAAAAATGCAAATAATAAAATTTTTTTGAGAAATTAAAAATATAACCAATTTCATTGATTTCATTGGAGAAACATGGCATAACGCCAACAACTCTGTGCCGCAGACACGGACAGATGACACGTACCCGTGGGAAAAGATGCGCGCCTTATAATTTGCTATGTGGAATATGTCGAAGAACGATTTGAAGAAAATACCACTACTTAAGCGGTCACGGGGCCAAAGTGATGGAGAAAACTAAAAAGTAATTTATATAGACGACTGTGAAAGAGACATGCATTTTAAATGCATTATAAAAAATCAAATAATAATTAATGTAACTACGATAATGACGCCATCAGCTCTAATATTTATAGTGGAAGTGATCAAATAAATTTGTTTTTAATGTAGTGCAGTCTTTAATGTTATAAGAGCTTACTCCTTCTTAAAGGGCCGGCAACGCACCTGCAATTCCCCTGGTGTTGCGGTTGATCATGGGCGGCGGTAGTCACTTAACACCAGGTGAGCCGCACGTTCGTTAGCCCCCACTTCTATAAAAAAAATATAACGTTACCTTTAGAAATTAGTAGTAAGCTTCTAAGATTTTTTTTTTGTTTTGAGCTATTTATTTCCAATTCATTATGGTATTACGCTAGATAGATTAATATTAGATTTCTATCTAGAAAGGTAAATGTTTACCAATTCTAAAGGATCAATACCGATTTCTCTTAATAATCGAATATTGTAATGAATAAATTTAATAATTGAATAATTTTTCAATTGGAATGCCTAGTCCAATAAATGTGACAGCTGTCAAAATGTATTACTTTTGGTCTTACATTTGGTCGAATATAATTTTGGTGGAATAATTTTACTACATGAAAGGAAAGATCCTAAATATTATATTGGCATGTATGTATAAACATTAAACTGATTTTGAACTAAATGTGGTTTGGATTCTTTTTACATACCGTATTAAAGCTAAAACTTCTGATTTTGCTGAATTTTTCCAATAAACTAATTTAAAAGTAACAGCATAGATTTCGACACACATGACGTACATACTCCTCGTTCAAAGGTTTTTTTTTACATCCCTTATTTGTCCCATGTTCAATATGTTGCCAATTTGGTTGATAAACTTTTGTCTAGATTGACCCTTGCCAACTCTTTCACGTATTTTTGCTGTAAAATTTTGCTACGGTTACCTTTCCTTTTTAATTCTTTCTACGTATCCAAACTACCAAAGTATTCCATTTTTCCTAATTTTGATCACGACATCTGCTTGCATCTGTTTGCACATTTACTCACCTTATATTTCAAGGTAACACCTAAAATACTTCTTAGTTACAGCACTTCTACACCATTAATTATTACTCGCATGCTTTTTCTGCCACACCTGATTCCATACTTTATTCGATATATTAAGGTATTGTAAGCTGTCATACGTGCCTCTGTTGATACAATCTGTTTCGCCCTCATTAACTTTGAATTAAGCATATTAAATTGAATTGTGATAAATGAGAAGATAAGCGATTAATTATTAAAGTACGTAAATGAACCGTGCAGGTGGTGAAAGAAAACATCGTGATATTTTAAAAGTTATAAGTATTACGCTGACATATGACGCCCGCCAACATGTATGGAGACTGAGCATTTTGTAATGATTTTAAGCTTGATGTTTTTACAGTTATGTAAAAACTTCTTTAATTGTAAATATGCGTACGTATGTTACGTGATATTCATTGGGGGTTATGGCAGCGTTATGGCCACTTCTTAAAATAGAGAGAAATTGGAAAAGACCTGTACCCAAGAGTGTGACGTGTATAAACAGGGCTATTTTGTAATAGCGGGCCACCTTGTGTGATCTCGCCTGGCGATGAAATGATTCGTGTTGCCGTCGTAGTCGCTGTGTTCCTGTAAGTACATTCAGTCTACATCGAAGCTATTCTTGTTGTGAAAATAGTGTCAGTGATTTAAACTTGTAGGACGAGCCTAGTACCATATCTAAAGAAACAAAAAGAAATCGACGTGAACGTGTTATAAGTAAATTCATTAACAAATTTGAGGGAATCTGCGAAAAATTTTATGCATTTTTAAGTAGTTGCGGAAATGAAATAAGCCTTGCGTCATCATCTCAACAGGATATAATATGAAAATATATTTTAAGCCAACTTGAAGGCCGTGCCGAAAGTGCTCCATTAAAGAGTTCGAAAACTAGCAACAGTAAGAAGAATTTCTCAAAAATCTATTTGGCGAGAAAAAACATTACGCTACATTACTCTCGGACCTCCAAGATTGTTGTTAAACTAATAGTGAAACGGTCAACCAGTTCGCACTACGCGTAGAGGACATGCTTATCAAAACTATTAACCAAAATCAATATTTCAATATCCACGAAAAAGAAAGGTGAGCTGGCTTACCGCGTCGCTGCAATGCAAGTTTTAGTATTGCATACATTTATAAGTGGCTTAAATTCTCGATTGTCAACGGTAGTCAGATGCCTTGACCCTAAAACTTTAAATGAAGCCATTGGCTTCGCTGCATCCGGAGAAAAGATATTGTAGACGTCTTCTAAGCCTTTCTTAGGCAATTATTACCAATTCATCTAATCAAGGACGTTGGCCTCAGCGTCAACCCCAACAAAATCGAAATCCTACACGGTGAGGCTATTCAAACGAGACCAAAAGTCAAAGGCCATCTATTTCAGGGCCTCCAGTGTTATTATAAAATTTTGGGCCACACTATCGAGGATTAGAAAACGGGAATACAAAAATAACCGCTTTAGAGATCTAAATAATCAAAGACTATTTTAAGGCGTTATCAAATTAATCAAGCTCAAGTTCACGCCGTAAATATTAACCAAAGCAATGATTACACGGAAGATCAGGGTAAACCAAATGATGACTTAAACGAATAAAGGGCTCGCGGTGATGTCTCGTGAGACCCAAACATCAAATCCCAAAACATTGCTTTATCAAAAGCACCAATATTATATCCACTGTATCCCCTAGTGACAGGGACACGCGAATTGAACGCAATTCTATATCCACTGAAACCTCTACGCCCCCTAACAATATGGACTCGCGAATAAACCACGACTACGCTGCCGCTGTATCCTCTGCCTCCACTGCATCCTCTGCATCCACTGTATCCTTTGCACCCGCTGTATCCTATGCTTCCGCCGTATACTCTGCTTCCGCTGTATTATCGCACCCACTAAAAATAAGGACTCGCAAACTAGTCGCACCACATGAGGATCTTCCACCGACCACGCCAAACGTAAAATAAATCGTTCCGTATACGCTAAATTTACCTTAGACTCAACTGGTCCCCGTGTCATTCCTGAAACCAGAATTTATTAAATTAATATTGGTCTATTTAAGAAACGTTTACCCCATATCCTTGTGTATTCCTCAGTGTTGGATACTACCTTATCTCCTCGTAGACTCTGGCGCAACTGTAAGCCTACTGAAACAATCTTCTATTCAAATACCAGTTGATACCGGAACATAAGCAATATTTCTGTAAGGTATGGTCACCATTGATCAAGCTTCACCTAGAATTGGCTATATCCCACTTAAATAAAATAAAATATAAAAATAGTATCACACTAAGATTCCATAAAAAACCCCAAATAAACTTACCTAATGATGGTGGTATAATTGGTACTGATATGCTAATCGCTTTTGGGTGCATAATTGACTACACTAGCGAAACATAGGTGGAAACGAAATAAAATTACATTTTAATAAACCTACTTATGTAATTCCTCCCTGGTCTGAAACTGTCATAGAATGCTCTGTCTCCAACCCTGAAGTGAAAAAGGACTCATACTCGACCAATATTCTCACGAAGATTTACTAATCGGTAATTGCTTACTCGCAGTCAAAGAAAACAAAATAATTAAGTAGGTGCATCCGTAGGTGCCGCAATCTCACTAGCATGAGGAGAACGATGATCCTGCCGCTGCCGGGCGATGCCGTTAGCCGCACTACCCCCTCGAGATCGTTCACCTTCCTTTTCGACAGTTCGCTTAGGGCAGCTGGATCGCATATGGCCCCTTTCTCCACAGCCATAGCACCTAGGGCTGTATCCATTATTGCGGTCGCAAACTGTAGCTGCTGCAACCTCCCTGACGCGATGGGAACGATGATGCTGCCGCATGGCTTCAACCTCAAGTGCATGGGCTAAAGTTTCCTTAAGTGTTACGTGGTTCCCGAGCCTCACAGTAGCTCTAACTTCAAGGTCGCGGATGCCATCGATGAATGTCTGCACCAGATTCCCTTTAATTTTCCCTTACAGACCGGTATGCTTTTCTGCTTTATGCTTTTCGCACCAGCTTTTCCACCTCAAGTGCCCACTACTTCAGGTTTTCGTTGATGCGTTGCACGCGATCTCTAAGCTGTGCATGAAAGACGTGCTCCAGGTGAGGATCGCCATATCTCGCCTCCAATGCCTCAAGGAGCTGCTCGTAAGTCACTTTCTTACCGAGAGCTTCCAACACAGTTAAAGCTTGGTCGCGAAGGCCTTGGGTGAGTGCAGTCATGGCATGACTTTTATTCCAGCCGTTCGCGTTCATAACGGCCTCGAACTGGATTTTGCAGGCCGACCAGGAAGAAGTTCCGTCGAACGGCAACACTTTGAATCCACGTACTGAAAGTGTTGTAGCTACCATGGGAACTGTTATTCCATCCCCAAGCTTGAGGTCGTTCAGCGATTTCTTCATGTCAGCCATCACTTTATTCAATTGGTCGATTCGGGTCTCAGCTTTCGACACGCGTTTGTCATACTGAGCAACCCTATATCCTACCCTATACTTCCTTTATCTCTTTCCCAAAGGTAACGTAAAGATCCTTCATGAGGAGCATCTGCTCTTCCAATCAACGGGCCTGTTCCTCCTGTCCACCACGCAGCCGCTCTCCTGTCGGCGAGCCAGCTCCAGTAGCATCACCATCAGAGCACCTAAGTCAGATGCTACAGACGTAGGAGCTGCTGACGGGCTGACCTCCATGTCCCCGGCGGCTGGCTTTCTGACGTCTGCGGCGTTACACCACTAAATCGTCTCTAGTCCGGTCTCTAGTCTACTGGCGTTGATTTCGGGTACGGACACCCTCCTTGTCGTCCTTCAGTAAAATCGGCATGATTTTATCTCACTTCTGACACCAATTGTTACGAGTTTAGGGTTAGTGTCAATAAAAACCGCCGATTGATTTACCAAAATTGACACTTTAATTACTGAACACTAATTAAAACTTAAATCACACTAATAAATCCACACTTAACACGTTAATTCACTTTATTTCGCTCCGAAGATTCACTTGTATCGGCAATTCAATACTGCCCCAATCGCGGCACTAAACGGCTTTAAATAGGCCTTTTCCACCGAAACATCTAGAATATTCCAGCAAATACCGGTCCTGTTCATCACATCACTTGTCAAAGAACAAGGAGTTACGTGGAGGTGACGTGTTCGTCGATAAATTACTAATGACCTCTTCGGGTAAAATAGCGCAGGGAAAATTAAAAGAATCAGTGTTAAATGCTCGTCGGGAATGAAACTACCTAATATTTATAATGTGATATTAAATCGTGATAATTGTATTGAACGACTCCTTTCCACAATAATCGGCACGACATAGTAAAAACGATCCATTCTTTTCTTTAAATAAGTTGTTTAATCATTCATATATCTTAATAGCTCCGAGCTATTTATATCAATTTATTTTATGTAAATGAATTTAGTAATTGTTTTTTTAATGAAATGCTAGTGCTAAGTTTATTGTTCTATTTTAAATAAATTTTAAAATTGTGAATATATCTCTTTATTACTAGCTGTGCCCGAGTCTTCGTCCGTTGTAACGAATGACCTAGTAATTTATATAATTATTTCGTTTGCGCTGGCGGAGTATAAGGATCCATTATGCCATTTCCTCGTCGCCATAGTCTCGTAGGTAACGATGTGGAGGAATAACCATCTTTTTTCGCCAGCCATAAAATACCGAGGCCGGCAATGTGCAACCAGTACCAAAACGTAAGAGTTCTATTACTGGATCCGTTGTTTAAGCTAGACGATTAAGGCAAATCATTCCTACGACAGGAATGCTGCATGTTTGAAGAAGGAAATAATGTTTTTGAGACACAAAGCGATACGACTAAAATAAACTAGTATATTAAAAAAAATAAAGCGCGGTTTTAAACAATTTATAATAAAATATCTTAAATTCTTTAACCAAAAATACCTAAGTGGGTAGATTTTATTCTACAATTATGCCAAACTTCAAGTAAATAAGTATAGCGAAAAAGGTTTATGACAAATATGAAGGCCGTCGAACCAAACTCATCAAACAAACAATATCTAATAAATCCCTTAAACCACCTACAAGAGAAGTGAGAATTAAAGTTTATATATCTATTTCGGATTGTGTTAAATTGAGAAAAGTTCATTCACAATAGTGCAATTGGATGAGAGAGAGAAAAAATTTATATTTTTTAAGATGTTGAAATTTTTAATAACTTAGTATAATAATTATTTTACGCTATAATAATCACTTATTATAAGCAATCGGGGACTATTATTGATTCACACAAACCTAATTTTATAGTTTTATATATACAAACTTTTCCAAAATTGATGGTTTATTTGTTGAAAGAGTAGTATACTCTATCCATACTAGGCTTACATCAGCAATAAATAGTTAGAAACGGCCACCGTGTAGTTTAAAGATCGTTTATCATCACGGTTTTTAACGCGGCGGTCGGATTGCCACGGAAATTACCGAGTCAAGTTGTAGCACAATTATTACTTTATTTTCTTGTTAAATTATGTATGTGAAACACAAATAATAGCACGAGGTACTTCTCATTTTTCAATGTTGAGATACCAAGTAACTAAAGAATAAAACACTTAAAGGAAATTCTAATATCATTATAATATGCCGACCATTATTCAATGTAGCAATACTTATTGAAAGTCACTTTTTTTATTTACCACTGGTTCGCATAAAAACCTCTGTCCTGGGAAGAACCAGCAAGAAACCCAATTACGTTTACAATTAACAACACAAGACAAATTAGAAATAGCTTAGTAACTATCACCCTTTCCAGAGGTTATTATCATCCATAAATTCCTTAATATTATAATGACCCTTTTTATACAAACTTAGTGTAAAAAAATTTTTGAACTTTGTGTATGACAAATTTCTCATTTTCACAAGAAAGGCAAAAATAGCGCTGTTTCAAACTTCTATTGAGGTTGCAACTACAAGAGGCTGTCCACAAGGAGGTGTTTTGTCACCCCTTCTTTGGACTCTTACGGTTGATAAGCTATTGTACAAGATGGCCGACATACACATTGATACACTAGGTTATGCTGATGACCTTGTGATCATTTCGAGGGGCTTGCCAAAGTACTTTATCGTCAATCATACAAAGAGTCCTAAACACCATAAATAACTAGTGTAGGAATAACAGTCTATCAGTTAATGCTGATAAAACTGTTATAATACCCTTTACCAAAAAAAGATGGTGGGAAAAATTAGTCACACCGCAACTCAATGGGAAAGAAGTACCATTTTCCACTAAAGCTAAGTACTTGGGCGTAACAATTGACAAAAAACTGACATGGAACTCTCACCTTAGCAACCAGCTTGCGTTATACCATAATGCAAAAATTACTTTAGGTACGTGCAGTCGTATGGTCGGAAACAACTGGAGCTTGCGTTCCAGTATGGTCCTATGGCTGTACATTGAGGCCGATTCTCACCTACGCCTTCACTCTCGTCCAACAAGGCCAACCAAAAGACGACTGCGTACAGACTAAATAGTCTACAAAAGACTGCCTGTTTATTGGCAACTGGAGCTATGTGGTCATCGCCTGGAGCGGCTCTTAATGCGCTTCTATGCCTAGCACCCCTTGATCTTTATTTAGACAAGAAGACGAAGGCTAGTTTGTATAGGATTAACACCCTGGCCGGTCTGAGCTTGCTCTCCTACAGATTGAGATCCATGCTCGACTCAATTAAGGAAACACCGGTCTTATGCATGATCTCAGATATCATGCGCCCACTACACTTTTAATAAAAAAGTATATAGTGGAACTAACCTCCAGAAAAAACTGTCTGAATGGTAGGTTATCTGTGAGGTTGGTAGATTCATATAGTATACCGATGGGTCTAAAATGGGCCTCGACGTAGGCGTATACGATATAAGATACGTCGACGTAGGAATAGGATATACAGGCAACGCCCCAAATTCAAACTTAGTATGAATTTGGATAGATTAACCTCTATCTTCCAGGAAGAAATTTTTGCCACACGTCAGTGTGTGGAAATCAATCTGCAAAAACACTACATCCACCGTATAATTCATATAAACTCTGATAGTCAAGCAGCGCTGCTAGCGCTGAGGTCAAACTTTGTGAACTCGAAGCTAGTTGTAGCCTGCGTCAACTGTTTAAACGCCCTGGAATGTAACAACAGGGTAGTCTTAAGATAGGTTCCGGGTCACGCGGGTATTGTAGGCAATGAATTTGCCGACTACCTTGCACAGGAGGGCTCAAAGAGTACACAATTTGGACCCGAGCCATTTTGTGTAATCTCAAAAAGCCTATCCCGATTGACACTTGAAATTCTTTATCATAATAAATCAATTAAAATCTGATTTGACACACCAGGCTTGAAATATTATGAAACCTCAATCCGGGCGCTTGAACGCAAATTCACTTCAGAAGCCCCAGGATTAAGTAAAAATAAATTGCGCATTCTGGCAAGAGCCCTAACTGGACACTGTTGTCTTAAAAAGCACATATCCATTCGGGGACTAAGCAATTCAAGGCATAGATTAATATATAATACTGGAGAATTCAAGGTTTTAACTTCAAGGTCAAATCAACTCATTGTTCTAGTCACTTTGGTTACATTGTTGAGTATATTTATGTTAACATAGGTGTTAGTTAACGTTATTCTTGTTGTATTGTTCATTGCTGCATACTTCAGCCGATAAGAGGACTACAGTTTAGTTTTAATTTGTAACTTACAACTTAATTAACACAATGAGTAAGTGTGAAGAAGTTCCCTGCGCCTCTGAGAACCCACCAATGCGTGTTGAAATGGAAGAAAAAACGGTAGAAACAGGTGTGTTGTTAAAATTCATTAATTCCTTTAATTCCTGGATTACGAGAAAAATTAACCCGTTTATATCCAACTGTCGAAATGCATATCGTCTAGCCTCTAAATCCCAAAAATAAATAGTATTGAAATATATATTAAACCAACTAGAAGGTAGGGCTGAAACAACGTGTAGCATAAAAGAATTCGAATCGTTTGAACAATTTTTAGAATTATTGAAATTTGGCGAAAGAAAACACTACACCCACTTCGACAGAATTAGTTAACCAATTCGCTTTAAGAATATAAACATGCCTGGCTAAATTATTAACTGAAATAAATATTTCTATCCCAACAAAAAGATAAACGGAACTGTTAGGCCGCGTAGCCGATATGGAAGATCTAGCTCTGCACACATTCATCGTAAGACTCCACCAGCTATTATCCTAGATAATCAGGTGTCGTGATTCTGAATCTTTAAATTCAGCCGTGAACTTTGCAGTGACCGAAGTAAAAATGTAATTAAGATAAAGTAAAATAAACGGTAGTAAACATTTCCAAAAAACCTGCAATAATCTATCCAAACCTTAATTTAAATGTAGAACCCATACAGATTGAAAATACGATAGCCTTTTCCAAACCAT
Source organism: Parnassius honrathi (assembly GCA_018247895.1). NCBI lineage: Eukaryota > Metazoa > Arthropoda > Insecta > Lepidoptera > Papilionidae > Parnassius > Parnassius honrathi. The sequence continues at coordinate 11,507 of DWHP01002640.1, forward strand.
CGTTCTCCAACGTGTCTAAAAGAACAAATGAAGTCCTTGAACAATTAAGAATCTCCCACCTCAACAGTGAGGAGAAGAACGCTCTATTAATATATGCCCCAACTACTCAGATATATTCCACCTCCTAGACGACCAACTCACATGGACCACAGCAACAGAGCACAAAATTAAAACTAATATAGATATCCCTATTCAAACAAAATCATATAGATTTCCCGAATGCTACAAGAAAGAAGTCGAAAAACTAATAAATAAAATGTTAGATCATAACATTATAATTCCTTCAACCTCACCATGAACCTTTCCTATCTGGGTTTTCTAAAAAAGTTAGACGCGTCAGGAGAATGTAAATGGCGTGTTGTGATAGACTATCGAAAATTCAATGACGTCACTATCGGAGAAACATATTTCATTCCTTAAATAACCGAAATTCTCGATCAATTGAGGAGAAGTCAATACTTCACTACTCGGGATCAGGGTTCCATCAAGTCCCCGTCTCATCTGAAGACGCACTAAGACAGCCTTTTCAGTACCTCAAGGCAGTGGCGTAGCTAGGGCTCTAAGCTAGGGCAAGCTCAAGATATGGTTTTGTTATTTTTAGCGGTTTTTAAATAATACACCAATCTTTTTCTGTCTCCGCTCTTCAGTTTCATATTCAGTGCAGTCGAGAACGTGTTTAAAAAAGCACACTGAAGTCATACTACTGCTAGATAGATAGTATGATATATCAGCAATTGCGTACCCATGGTGGCTTTGAAAAAAGCCGTTTCGGTTTGCTTGAGCGAAAGAAAAAGATATTTTCATACAATACAATACATGAAGTAAAGAAAAGCATGAACAAAGTACAATAAACAAACAAATTATTTACAAAATGAAAAAAATATATTTATATTCTGAATCGAATCGTCTCTCTTTTTTAACGAAGATTTGATTACATCCGCGTAAAATGTTGGTGAACATTTAAATTGTACTCGATGCCAGTTTTCATTACATCAGCGACAGAATGAATAATATCATTTTGGATTGTACTAGATAAATAACTCGGCCGTTTGTCACTTTGTTGATGCTGCATATACTTTTCTAACACGAGATCGTACTTCGAAAGAAATGGTACAAGTTCTAAAAAATTGCCTCTATTTAATGAAGTTCTCGACTCATCGTGTCCTTGAAGGAAGTTCTTGTTGTGCTTAATGGCAAACAATATCGACTAATTGATTAAAACTACTTTTACGGATTTTATCGCGTTTTATTTATTTTATTTTTAATACACGACGTTTCGGGTGCTTTCCAGCACCCATGGTCACGGTGGACTGAGGTTACTGACGTCCCGATGCCAAAGTTAACCCGGAGTACCTTCATCTTTTTAATTATAGTCTTTGGTCCGATCTACGCAGAATGAACTAACAGTGTTTTGAAGTCTTGCAGCATTTTTGGGTTTAGATTTAAATTTATTAATTATGGGGTCCCAAGCAGGTGGTAGTACCCAGCCTCCTTCTCTATTCAAATAAGGATGTTTTTTAATTTCAATAGCCTCATGTATCATCCTTGGTAGTTTCTTTCTGATGAACATATTGATAAATACCAAAAATTCACAACAAAATCAAATGTCAATAAGACAAGAATAATAAGCAATGCGTAGTCTATAACCTGCCGAAACGAACTCTGGACGACGCCACAATAAAAGGTTTAGAAAGAGGTTTTATTTACGCAATTACACCACGAAAAATCCCGTATGAAGTCATTATCTGTAGTGTTGAGGATTGTCTATAAAAATAATATTAGTAATGAAGATTAAGAGGCCATACGTCAAGAAATTTCGTCTATGTTACGTCGAAGTACAGCGCCGAAATTAAATATTCCCAAAAATTAATTTATCGCGTTAAAAACCTTACGCAACAGACCAGAGTCTACGATTCTCCGCGCAGATTAAGGAAATGCTACGGTTGTAATGGATACGCTGGATTACAATTTTAAAATACAACAACTTTTGTCGGATGAGAGTACTTACCGTAAGGTCTAAACAGACCCTACAACTAATACACTTAAAACAACTAACGATCTTATTAATAAATACTCCGAGAAATTGAATCTAGATGTCAATTAGACGATACCTGCATATGCAAAACCTCCAAAGTTGTATGGGTTACTAAAAATACACAAACCTAACGCTCCATTACGTCCAGTAGTGAGTCAGATCGATTCGCCAATTTACAGATTGGCTCAATACTTAGCTAAAATACTATCACCACTCAGAGGACATCAAAAGCACATACTAAGGATTCATACCATTTTGTCAGTGAGATAAAAGACCTACGTCTTACTGACAATAATGCATGGTCAGTTTTGATGTTCAGTCTCTATTTACATGCCTACCTGTTGTAGACTGCATCAATTATAACCAGGAAACTATATGAAAATAACGTGCCACCAGAATATGCAGTACCACTAAGACATTGCCTTAAGTCTGGCTATCTATTGTGGAAGGAAGAGGTTTACAAGCAAGTAGATGGTGTTGCGATGGGCTCGCCTGTATCTCCCGTTGTCGCCAATATATTCATGGAAGACTTTGAGGAAAAAGCCCTTCTTACTGCACCTGTTAACCCAAGGTTACAAGCGGTACGTAGACGACACTGTCACAATTTTGCCATCAGACAAAGTAACTGCATTTTTAGAACATCTTAATTCCATAAACTCTAAAATTCAATTTACTATGGAGTTAGA
>DWHP01002641.1:0-14227 GCA_018247895.1 Parnassius honrathi
GTATCACCTATACCTACTTAACGAAGCTCGAAACAGGGCTTGCGCCTGCGTCACGGTACCCTTGGATTAAAATTATCTTGAAAATAATACAAAAAAAATATGATATATACCATGATTTTATGCGAATAAATAATCTTTTTGCAAGGAAGAATTTATTTAAATAAAGGTCACATCGAAACTTTGACAATTGCGACATTAACATCATAGTGTTGTTAAGAGGCAAACTTTTATGTCCTTTGGTAAAAGGTGCTTGTAAGTTACTGAGAAGAATGTTTTTATAAGATAAGATTTCTTCTGTATCTGTACATTTTTCAAAGAATATCAAATATTTTTATAAAATTAGGTTCGCAGATTTTCCTTATGATTTTTTAACAGCCAACATTTTTTTAAGAAAACACCGCACTATGAATACGTTTTTCACTATCGTAACGACATCGCTAAGTAAAGATATTTAATGATTTTGCTCGGTATCTCGGCTGTAAAGACCAACATTTATCGTAAGCATCGTTACGACAAGCGATTATTTTCGTTATTATTTAGCGATCGGTAGTTTGCGATGACGTCCCTATCTATGTCGAGACTGCTGGCACTGGTCTCTTATATATAGGGTAAACAAAAAGATAAATTAGAACCCACTTTATGGAACATATAGCTGACGTGAAGCATCAACGATCCTGGAAGTCTGAAGTTCGTGATCATATCCTAGATGGCATGACCATAACATCAAATTTTATAGACCAAAAATCCTCGCAAAAGAACATCGATTCCTACCAAAGATGATATGTGAGGCTATTGAAATTAAAACACATACTAATGTCAATAGAGGAGGCAGTGTTGCCTGTCTGCTTGGGACCCTGTAATTAATTAAATTGAAACTAAACTCAAGCATACCACTGTAAGACTTCAAGACACAGTTAGTTCACTCTGCGTATATCAGATCATAAATAATAACTAAAAAGCTGAAGGTACTTCGGGTAAACACTGACATTGGGACTTCATTCACCTCAGCCTACCATGACCATAGGTGCTGGAAAGCACCCAAAACTTCGGGAATTAAAATTCAAATAAATTAAACGCGATAAAATCCGTAAACCTAGTTTTAGTCAATGGCGATTATTACTAACAGAACTGAACAGATTTTTTTTACTCAGTATAGATTATAAATAATACTTATTAAAAGTCACATTACTAATTTATTACTGGTTCAGAAAAAAACCTTTGTTCTGGGAAGAACCAGCAAGAAACCCAGCGGAACTATAAAAAAAATAACAGCTTACAATGTATGTACAATAAAAGCACATAACAAATTGGAAATTCCTTGGTAGCGATCACCTTTCCCAGAGGTAATTATCATCCTTAAATCCCTAATATTATAATAACCCTTGTTACGACACAGAGTTGCCCAGACTTGGGTCGACTGGATGGGGGCCTATATCACTTACAGCGTGGTGTAAGGGTAGTGTGAGTGTGTTTGTGAAAGAAGGTGTATAGTGAGGGCTTACTTCACCAAGGAGGCCGGAATCCGCCGTCGCTGCACCGCTCCAAAAAAGACGCCTCCCTTTTCTGCTGGTGCTGAACTCCAAGATTACTTCACTTAGCACAAAACTACAGTCTTAGTTTATATATATTCAAGGTTTAGAGTTCGTTAGAATAAGCGGATGCACTTCGTACTATATAGAATGCCACGTAAGTTACAGACCGAGTATTCAAGGCTATAATCATATATTTTCCTTGCGACATCGAATCGCCGCGTATATAATTCCTCGACACAAATTGGTAACAATATAGGTTAAACCGATCGCTAATTATCAAAAGGTGGCCTTGTTATAACATTTATTAACGAAACTAAACTAAAGAAAATGGCGGCCGTTTAGCGTCTAACAATTTCTGTTTAACTCGAGTTCTCGCGACGTGGCTATGCGTTCCGAATCTGCCAGCCAACCGACTGCGCGCGCCTGCGCAGGCAAAAAACTTCCACTCGTTCAACTGCGCCCTCTAGAGGAATGCAATCCGTTCACGTTCATCCGGTTCTCGTTCATTTGGGCGCGAACAATAATAATAGCGAGTGCAAATTACAAACTTCAGGAAGGGTTTTAACACAGATTATTGAAATATTCGGTCATTATTTATACAGACATAAGGATATGAAAATTAATATATTTAAATAATGAGTAACATAACATAAACATACCACGGTGATATATATATTTCCTTCATAGTTTTTTAAGTGCACCAAATTAGAACATAAACTTAAACTTTCTTCAAATCCACTATTTACAATTTGAATACGGCTAATAGTTACACTCGCAAAAGTAGCTTAAAAAGAAAGTAACGAACGGAACTCGTCTTTTACTATTTGTCGTTTAAGTATAAGTAAATGTACACATTCGGGTGAGCTAAGGTGTGAGTGAAGTACAGATAGTATATCAGCATTGTAACGAGTGGGAACCGCCCCTAACACTTGTTAGGTTTTTCCACAGGGCCGTTGTAATAGTTTCGCTAAGCGGCGGCCGCTGGAGTAGAACAAGGCGTTTAATTAAAGGACGCTCACCTCACGGGTCGCTGTTGTCGGCCGGCTCATCGCATGCGCCTTAATTAGTTTCAGACCGCCCTAACGGGCTTATTTTGTTTTTCTCGGATAATTTTTAATTAAACGCTTGATTAAAATGAAAGTTTGCGTAAGTAGCGAGCGAGGAACAATCGGGCCGGAGTTTAGGATAATGAATTGATGGTGTTACTTTGCTCGCTCGACGCTGGCTGGGGACTTAATTAAAAATCGCCGATAGAGAGTGTAGAGGGGAGTCCGGAACGAGTTTATGGAACTTAGTCCGGAGGCTCTGTTGTTTTACAACCTATGTCAATTTGAATACGAGATTGCTTCACGGTTCCATGTTAATGTTTATCGTAAAACCTGAAATAGTTTGTATTTTTTAAAGCGATCGAGCTGTTCTCAGTTATCGTTGTTATACTATGCACGTATTTGTTCTAGAAGATTGCGTTTTATGACCTGTTCATTGCTATTTTGCAATTAACCCGGTATTGAGGAGAGAGGTAAGCCGAGTACTCGGTACATGCGACGATTCATTAACAAATACTACAAAACTAGTCAGTAATAAATTATTCAGTAATTAAACTATCGTAAATTTGAATGAGCTGCGATAGTTCAGGGTGAGGCTGGTCACGAACTTTATGGTATAAGTCCTAAGTCGCGAGCATTCTGCGTGCAGGACAAACACGTCTCACACACACACACACACGTTTGGCGGGGTATATGGCATAGCCGCGTGTTTCTCATACATTATACTGGTCGCTTTAAGACAATATGAGTGCACGCCGAACGCTACACTACGCCGCGAGCTCGTACTCTGTTTTTACACTTCATAAATACGATCCTGAGCCACCTGCAGCCACTGACTTCCTGGTCTTTTCTCAACAAGCCTTCACTACATTTCGAAGTCGTCCACTTTCCTTTAAAAGGATCGAAAAGAGAAACAGCTGCCACTGCGTTATACTTGTGAACAGGTCCTGCTAGTGGGGATTAGATAGCTCGAGCTTCTATTTTTTTTTTTGATTAAGTAATCTTTCATTTCTTTCGGTTGTTGGAACTTCGAGCTATATTGCAAGTCCATTGCCACTTAAGCTTACTGATGCGTTGGACTACGTCAGTTCATAGGTCTCTATTGCAGATACCCTCGTTACGAAGTCAATCACGCTGAGAACTCCCGAGCATTTTCAAGCCAGTATTTTGAAAACTTTTTCCAAAGTATCGGTAAAAAGTTTTGATTTACAGCTTTTTCCACTGTTAAATTTAATAGCCGTTATATTAGAGACGGTAAAAAATATAGGACATTATATTAAAGTAAAACATTAAATTAAATATTCAAAAAAAAAACATTTTTATTTTCATTCAAATAGATAATCATCAAAAAGTACTATACGAGGGACGACTGAAAAGTTTGGAGCCTAAGTGTCATTGTTGTCTCGCGCTGCATATTATTAATATGCGAATACCCTCCTTAGTAGACATACAGAGTTTCACATCATTAGCATCATTACGCTTTTAGTAATTAATCCCTAAACATCATCATATCTCAGTCATCCGCGCATTCTACGAAATTGGAGTGCAGAGCTGTCATAAAATTCCTCACAAAGAAGAACAAAACGCCGACGGAAATATTTGAAGAAGTGCCGATAGTTTACGGGGTGTCAGGACCTTCATTTGCCACCGTAAAATGTTGGAGTCGAGATTTCAAGCATGGCAGGGAGTCGCTAGAAGATGACCTCAGATTAAGCTATCTCGAATTAAGTTGAATCGGGGACTACTGTGACCTTCCTCTCTTAGGACCTTAGACAATCATACGATGTTCGCGCGCAACTTGTTTCTCTCGTTTTCCACCTTCAAGATCTTCTTGTTATTCCTCGAATTGAGTACGTTAAATGTTACCACGCCGAGTCTTCGAAGTGGCAACCGAACTTCCACCTTAACATCCTCTGCACTGCCAGAAATAAAGGGACCGCCAGCAACTAAGGGCCGTTTTTATCGTTGCTTACGGTGGAATGTTTGCAATAGTTGCCACACTTGGCAAGTGAGTAGGCGACCGTAATTTAGGTATTTTCTTGGTGCTATAAGGAAGATATAACTGCCCAACTCTTACACCACCACTACACGGTACGATTTTTACTAACGCTGACAGAATAGAGCTATTTTTATTATTCGGTTGTCCCAAATCGTTGCTATAATATGCATCTTATTGTAGTTAGTCAAAAGCATAATATTCTATATCGGTCCGTTTCGCGACGCGTCCTGATTCAGAGGCCGCACTGGAGACGCGCGGGCGCGGGCGGCATGTGTCATTAGCAAATTCTTGGCTTGTCGTCGGCACGCGCCGCTAACGAGTTTCTTGCTAACGATGTGCTAACTTGATACACCGACACCTCGTCCTGCCATCTAACATGCGTTCACTATAACGGCTGCCTAACCAACGTTAGAACGTTTATTGTTCCGTGAGATTTAAACGTTATATAAAAAAAATTCCACCACCCTATGTTTACAGTGGATGTAGTAAAAGACGATTATGGGAAATGTAGAAAGATCTTACGGCTTCCGATAGATGACGGTCGAGGTTAAAGGAGTGAGACGTGTACCGTGTTCACCAGTAAAGCATTCAAGCGTAGCGGTTAAGATGATGTGGGCGCCAAAAGAAGATTTTTCACGCTTTAAAAGTGCAATTGTTTGTCATTAAAAACTACGAATTCACACTTTTTTTTAAATTAATTATGAAAGTTAAAGATTTTTCTTAGTGAATTATGATGGCCAAAACACGATTGACACATTTTGGCTCGAAAGAAAAAGATTGCAAAGTTTCCTCAATATCTACAATTTTAGGTACGTCCACTAAGTGAAAAAGCAGTTTCATGCGAATGTAATGAAATCAATTTCAATTAAATTCGGACTATGTGTTCACCAGTACCTAAATATGTGAGTGAATTATGGGTTTATTTTTCAATAAAAGATTATATATAATTTTAAAAAGAAGTATCAAATAAATATTGTGCGATGAAATAGCGCGCGGGCCGACCAAACAGCCGCCAGTTGCACCTATAAAACGTGAAAAATCTGCTTTTGGCGCCCACTTCACCCTAAGTAAATCCTTCCTACAGCAGGAGAGAGAGTCCACGTACAGCAATAGCCTTGAACGAATTGATGATCCTTTATTATTTATTAGCTATATTCGATAAAGATTTATTTTATTATAAATAACGGAAAAAAAATAGAACGATTACCATGAATCATAAATGGCAATGTTAGAACAATAATTTAATTCAAATCAATTTTTAAATATATTTAGCAGTGTAAGGAAGCAGCCTAGACAATATCGGAGCATTTCATTTGATGCGTAACGAGGTAAGAAGTCCAACATAATTCATAACAAGACAATTTAATAATCATTGACAACTGTCAAGCCATTCAGCACTTACCTGCCACTTTGCCTATAAGTCGTGATGCAATGACACCATCCATACCACGGTCGATGTTGTGTTTGTCTACTTTGTAAGAAATTGCGCTCACATTTCACGGCTCACACTATCCATGAAAACTCTGCAACGATCCAACAGATAAATAATTACTAAAATTGAGGTTTACAAAGTTATAGGCCTAGCCTAATTGCTTAAATATTGGTAAAAGGTAATTTTAGCGATTTGTATAGAAAGTTATATGGATAGGGTCATTGCGCTCACATTTCAAACTACCTATGCAATACGATGTTTATTACCTACCATATTAAGACATCTTTTCGCAATATATATAAAACCAACAACATAATTAGGGTGAGATCAAGTATTTTCGAAGGCCGTCAAGTTTGGTTAGTTTTACGTATAATTTATGCAAATAGAAAACAGCCCATAGTTAGTGTGTCTGAATTAATATTGAATAACCATAACCATAACGAATGAAATATATTTGATTTTATCGATAATTTCAATAAAAACGTCAATTAAAAGATAAGCCAGATAATAAAATGTGTTAAATATTGTTAATTTATTTTGTCTGGCGTCGCTTTGGCAATCATCAAGCTCATAATTCTGCGTGAAAGTAGTCCAAAAGTCATCTTAATAATAATTATGGTAAATTAAAAATTCAACTAGTTCTAAAGATTTTTTTTACTATCTAGATTGTATACATGAATTGTTGAATACTATTCACTAAAAATTGAAAATGATGGCTATGTCATTTTTATCTTCTTCGTCATCCACAGCTCGAAAATTTTACTTCTCACATGAGCGTCTCCCGTTGCGGGGAGAATTTGCTATAATCGCCACATATGACAGGCGGATTTTTTTATAGTAGTAGTATATGGATGACAAACGAGCACACAGGCCACCTGATGGTAAGTGAATGCTGTGGCCCATTGACATCTACATTTATCTTCAATTAAAAATCAAACTGCAAATGCGTTGCCAGCCCTGAGGACTGAGATGGATTGCGTCGTTTTCAGTAAAAATGGTCTCCGGTTCTCTACACTCACCATACGAAACACAGCACCATTAAGCTGCTATGTTACGCAGGTGTTCTGTGAGAGCGTGGTCCTACCCCGGTTGAGCCGACCCATTCGTGCTGCAACTAAAATATAGCATACAATACAGCATAGCTCTACCACTTAAAAAATAATAGATAGATATTAGTAAGGATAGATATAGGGCACCAATGTGCTGCTATTTATTTTTATTTCGTTTATTTACGTGGCATAGCGTCGGCTCTACCACATAAAAAAACTTTAAAAATGTTGCTAAAAGTAATGTGTAACATATACGTGTATACGTATAAGTGTCATCTCCGTTGTCAATCATTTTGAATATTACTGTTAGTGATACTATTAGCACGTAGGAAATCACTCTACATCTCGATTCTAAAAATAATAAAATACAACTTTATTCACTGCGTTACAAAAAATTAACAGATATTGACTGCCGTGTCATACAGAGTTACCTGCAAGGGGTACCGATCACAGTTTAGGGTATGGCTGTAATATACTTGATTGAGAAATTCGATGCATGGATATGGCTAAGGTCTGTGCTTTAATGACAAATATGTTGTAAATATTATAATATCACTTTTCTCCACAATGTTCCTGTTATTTAAATACCATAAAAAAGAAACAGCATTGATCCATCCAGAATAACTCGTCATAAGAAGCGACAGATCATTTAAACTAAATTACCTTAATGACCTTACTAGTCCTCGTCTTCGTGAGCATGATTCCGAAGCAACAAGTTAGATCTCCCGTACCCGGACGCTACTCCGGCTTTATTGAGAGCGATTCATCTCCGATCGCCTCCCTTTACCTACCCCCCCAACGTTTCCATACTCCACCGGCCCAATTATTACTTTTCAGCCAATTTTCATTTAACCTCATTTTATAACTCTGATATCATTAGTTAAGTAAAGTTTCCAAAAGGATTTTACGGCCTACATAACAAACTTTTATTTTATTAGTAGGTAATTAATCCACTTAGCATACGTAGCGGGTTCGATGTATTTTAATTCATAAAAATTGTAGATTATGCTTTAATTCAAAATTAAAGAGAATTCCACCATTCGTTCAAAACGTTTATCGGTGTTTTAAAGTTTGTTTATGTTTATTTAACATATTTTTAATCAGATATCAAAGTAGTTTCTTCAGTAATTTTATGCAAGGCTTGGGCACTGAAAATTAGAAAAGACAGATAAATAATAATAGAGTAAGTGTCAGTCCTGCTACCCCACATTCAAACTCCTTTCACTAATGATCTCGCCGGGAGATTTTAAATTATGTCCCTAACAACAATCAACACATACAACGCCGCGACTCGAGACACTCCTGTAATGAATAAAATAACATGTCAAGATACAGTCTTCATCTTAAATTAATGAGGATTCGCGTCGTATTCAATTTTACACGTAACGAACGCAAATAAACTTCGACTAGGTTATACACGTTCCAACAAACTTCCACATTTATCGAATTCTCAAAACACATACGCGTTAATTAATGTCCCTATGAAAGGAAAACCTAAAAGTTCCTCCCGATTAGAAATTGTGATCAACTTCTGACACATAATATAGTAAATAAAATTACGAATACGAATGTAAGGTGCAAAACTAAGCCCTTTTATCAGTTTCAAGTATTCCAAAGGCCTATAAAGTTTAGAAAGTTTGTTGATGTTACGAGAATTTACGTATGGGTAAATATAAATTCTTTGAGTATAGCGAGTGTGTTCCCTAGTAGTACTTAGTCCAGTTTGTCAGTATGTTAGAATTGGGTTTCTATAGATTTTTAATTTTACACTTATTTTACCCAAAAACTTTTGACTATATAGTTACATGCCTGCAAATTGAATTATTTTTCTTCAACTCTGAAAAATGGTTTTGAGCCTTTTTTCAGAGTTGAAGAGTCGATTAAATGCATATCAGACTTTGAATACATCTTACATAATGGAGAAGAAGATAACCAAAACGCCGCTTAGTTATTTTATTTTAATCATTTTAAGAGTTTAGAATTAAAATCAATCCTTGAAGTCAACGACACCTGGTTATATTGTATATTGGTTTTTCGATATAATTTACAATATATTCTAATTTGCATAACTTGTCCCGGTTTTCCCTGTGACTCAAGGAAAACCTACCTATTAATGTATATAATAAATTAAGTATTTAAGCTTGATAGATTTTGTTATACTGTAGAATTACTATCGCTAGTATTAACTTTAGCAAAACTAAATCTTAAAATGGTATATTATTTGCTCTTCCAGGTTTTAAAATACTATTTGCAAATCATAATAAAAATAACTCTTATTATCACATTAGAAATTTGAAGCATGTTCGTAAGACTTAATTAGGTTCACATTTTACCGACTAAGTTGATTGAGTCGGTTAATTACATTCACAGTTTCGTTTCAAGAAAAACAAATATTAGACTTGGCATTATAATTGATATTGTATACAAAGTTGTTTAACGTGAAAACATGTGACGCAACGATTCGCCAATTTTTAACTCTCACAAGATATCTTTGCCCGCCTTGTATCGGGCACCGCTCTCCGCGAGCGTCCAACACAAATAGATTCGTACATGTTTGTCTTGGCTCGGTTTAATTAATTTTACCTTCATACGCCGATACCTACTGTTTGTCGGGCGCTCCTTAATTGAAAACGCTCTTACTGGAGTAAATGAAACGAAATCCCATTTGCTGCGAGTGATTGAAGTGAATTTATCTTTTAAGACTTTCAAATTTATCTTTAAACCTTTGCTTATGCTCGTTTGAAATTATTCTAAAGCGAATGAAGCGAAGAAGCGCAAGTTATTAAATTTTGATTACTTTTGCCGGATTGTTGTTGCGTTTTATTAATATTCAGCGGCTCGTTAATTATGTCGGCCGGCCCGCCACGTTAATAGCGATTGCAATCATTACTCATTAAGTATTAAATGAAGCTATTAAGACTCAACAGCTACATCAACCGTAAAGTAATCTTCCAATTTCCTATTTCGCCCCTTGGGTGTCCTAAAAGGCGACTATGGAAATACCTGCGACACGTCTATCCCAGACTTGACAACGTCGAGCAGTGCCAAATGTGCTGCATGTCTGGATACTGCAATGGAAAATTCGCTTGCTAGATATTTTTTTTCACTATTCCTATTTATAAATCGGACCGATCGTGGCTTACCGCGCTTCCCCTTCATCGTTACCGACTCGCAGATCGGACGGGTGACCACAGTCAATAATAGGCCACATTGGAAGGTACCGTTACCACGGTGCGTCTCCGCATCCAGACAAAGTCAGGACCCGTCATAAAACGGACCGCAGTTTCGATATACACTGCAGCGTCGCACCAGCCGTTTTCCCACAATGCGGCGAAATATTATGATGGTGCCGACGACGCGCCGTGTAATATTTCGCTATATTGACAAAATATTTTACAATAATATGTCATGTCCTTAATTACATCGTTTCTATTTCTCTGTTAAAATTTGATTTTAGTTATTGAATGGTATTGAGAGACTTATCATCCTCCAGGGCGATTTATAACTATAATAATATGTACCTGTTGCTTTAACCTTGTGGTACTTTTCTCTTTCTGAAGAATTTTGTTCATACGTCCGTAAGGCTGCGCTATAATTGTGCGTATAATGGAAACTGATATTTTGTGCAACACACTAACTATTAGGTATATTCTCCCTACCATCATGCAATTTTTATCATATAATAAGAGTTACTCTACAGTTCCTTGCGAAACTATACTTCACAGAAATTAGTTGTCAACTTCAGATAGTAATGAACAATTTTACGTTTAGTTAATTTTATTTCGAAATTATTTTGTTGAATTTGGAAAAGTTGATCTGGTGAGATCCAATAGTAGTAAAATTAATTAATTTATGTAACTTATTTAAAAATACTAAAGTTCATGAGCGAACATGAGCGAGCGAACGAACATTTTATAAACACAGAACAATTCCCTCTTTCTCCGTCTTTTAACCACAACTCGAAAAACCCTTCAAATATATATGTTAATTTAGAGAATCCTCATAAATAATATATTAGATTTATGTGATGGATTTCACAACCTCTGTGCCTATCATTAATATTTGATAATATATTTACGTCTATATAAAACATTAGCTCACACGGCTGTCACTCAGAAGAGTAGATAGAGACAACGTACTTCTATTTAGCAGGATGCTAAATGCACACCCCTCTCGCTTCTTTCACGTCCGTATATATCAACGCATAAACGCTCCTGTGGATTTGGTTTATCTTCAATTTATTGTTGTTTATATACACTTCTGTCTAGCGTTTCTTGCTGTCTCTACTACTCACTTTTGCAGCGTAAAATTTGCTTTGTCACTTTCTAATCACACTTTCCGCTTATCACACTGTCTATATATAGAGTTAAAAGTTAAAGTTACGGCCTATATACGTCCCACTGCTAGGCAAAGGCCTCCTCTCATTTATGAGGGGGTTTTAGGACAATGAAGTGTCCGCCGCACTGTCCCAAAGCTTGGTGGCGAACTTCACATGTCTTCGAAATATTTTTTTTATTATTTCTCAGACTTGCTGGTTTCCTCACGATGTTCTCCTTCATCGCCGAGCACGTGCTAAATCAGCACTTAGAATTGCTATTAACAATTTCATTGGTGCCGGCGGGGATCGAACCCGGGCCGCTCGCGTACCGTGAAATTTAAATCGAGTGTTGACTATCTGAGCTACCATGGCTCAGACGCTATGTTATTATAATATGCAAGAAATTTTTTATTACATACTAGTTGGGCCGACAAATGTTGTTCTGTTCTTTTCGGAATGCAGAATGACGAGATTTATTCCAAGTTCACTTCGAACATTTTACAATGTAAATATAAAATTTGTCAATAACTCGAACATAGCGCCACCTATCGGGTCCTTATTTTGTGACATTCATTATTATGCCAAAATATAACTTGCATAATATAAGTCATTTCGATTTATAAATATTGTATTTGTTCAAAAGCTTGATTACAGCGTTACTTATTGAAAAAAGCATAGCCATAAACCATCGTCTTGACAAAACAAATATACTTTGTGAATATGACATAAATTTCTTAAAAATTAAGTTCTAAAAATGGTAAAAACCACTGACCCAGGGCAAACGAAATATGTTTTACTTGCCCCGGAATCATTTACATTTTGATTAAGTTTGTCTACATCAAATTTTAGAAAAATCTTTCGCTTTTATGTGATAACAAATTTACACAGGTTAAAAATAAATTCAATATTAACCTACTTACATAAAACACAGCTCAATAGTAAAAGTATTTTCGGTAACGGGTGGAACTCGCAAATATTTTTTACAGACTGACATTTTGTATTGTTTATACCCAGAATTCGCGGAACTTTAATGACAAAAACTACTTTAGGCAGCACTAAAGTAAAGCGCTAATATTGTAAAGATTAGAGTGTTTCACTTCCGTCAATGTTTCTGTAGAACCCCACCTTACTTTATTATAAATGTCTAACACAATAATTTAAAAAAAATTGGATATTAGTTTGATTTAAAAGTTTTAAATGTGTTTTAAGTCTTTTTAATCTTTTTGTACAGGATAAATTGACAAATCTAAAGCTATTATAACTAAAAAGAAATAAAGAAGCTAAATTAATCCTTCATATTTAATAATTGTCACTCAACATTCAAACATGTCGAAATTAAATATTACGCAAGACTTTTATGGTAACGATAATTAAAGGAATGGCAACACTGACAGTCGTATATTATCGCATTAGGTGTTAATGTGTTTTATTGCCTTATAAACAATGTTAACACGTAATCAATTTTGAATTTCAACCGTTAACATTCGACAATGTAGAAAGTTTTTTTACACCTTTATATGAAATTTAAACTATAATTTTTTCTAAACGTAAAAAATTAAAGTATGTCGAAATAACTCTTATTGAGTTTAAAGTTTAATATAATGAAATAATATATAAAAATACCCATGAAGTAAAAAAGTTGTACGTCGTGCTTATTTTAAACTTCCAGCTGTGAAAATTTTTATATTGTAGGTATTGTAAATTTGAGATTCTAAGTTAAAATTGAAAATTAAAAAAATTCACCCATGTAACACTCATAAATTTGTTTTGAGAGTATTTTAGTTATGGCACTCTGTGAATATTAATATGAAAATACCGTAGGCGTATTTATGTGAAGAAATTATTTAATGTTAACGAACATCACAATATTAAAGATGCCCTTAAAACATTCAATCTGTTTAAACATCCGATACTGTGAGTGCAAATAACCACTTACACCTGTGTTGCCGGCCACATGTTCTTGAAATTGATTTATAGAAAATGCAGTTACTTTGCTTTATTAACCATTTATCAAAGTTTAACGAGCAATAATCGTGGCAGACTCGCTTGTTAAAATTGTTGCCGCCGTCTAAGTATCGAACTGACATTAAATTTAACATTCTCGAGTGATCTGATAAACGGAAAGAGGCTCGTCTACGCTGTTTATTTAATTGACTTTGAATGGATAGTTCGACTGTATTTCAAAAACATTGCAGGGGATATAAATCATGATACCGACCAGATCTTCTTTTTTCTTTTAAAGAATGTAACTTTCACACCGTACTAAAATATTTAATCCTTTAATGTCTATGTCTAATCTAACTTTATATGGAATGAGTATATCGATTGAATTGATATACTCATTCTAGAGTCGTATAGGGTGGTGTTCAAAGATCTCCTTTGTCTTCTGAGAGGGTTATAAAGCAATTAGTCCGCGGCGCTATGCATGTTGGCGGACGTCACTTAGCCGTGTGGTGGATGCATGCAGCTCCATTTTAATATAGTCTTACGAAATCTACGAGTCGACCGTGGATAACGTTAGATGCGGCTGTGGAAAAAGTCAAAAATACCTCATGGCTCCGATAGATGGTCATATGATCACAGACATAATTATATGACCATCGTAAAATACCAAAATGAGCAACGGCCAGTGGAGTCAAAGGTGCGAGACGTCTAGCGCTGCAATGATTAATCTGCCCGCCCAGCGTGAGGGCTTAAGGCAAAACATCCTTACAGTGATAAAAGCCGATACTCAGCCGTGAAATAATTTAGGTAAAATAATCATTAGCCCAATTGAGTCGTGGTAGCTCAGATGGGTAACACTCGCTGTAAATATAATAGAACGCGAGTAACCCGGGTTCGATCCCCGCCG